>JASGCC010000121.1:576083-618341 GCA_030067915.1 Hydractinia echinata
ATCTGCTTGTTTGTTTAGGCTTCACAAGACAGTCAATATCGTTAAAAATACACGAAATTCCAGGATTCTTGACGAATTTTCACATTATTTTCGATCCTTTTCTTAACAAGGCTTTTATTAGTATATTAATGCTAATGATTCAGTTTTGAGTCCTTGTTAACCCAATCTTTTATTATATTAATAAATTTACCACCGACTGGTGGTAAAAAATAGACATGATATGGTATATACCAGTGAAAGGGTCTGAATTGGCCACGTCCTGTGTGCTTGATGTAGTACCTGGAATATACCTTCCACCTCCTACAAATATAAAAATATTAATAACATTAGGAGTCTGTTTTTATGAGACCTAAGGCGAACTCAAACCGCTGAGTAACTTCAGTTCATGGCGAATTTCTTAGGACTGTTGTTATCACTTCGGGTCAGGTGAAATTTACTTCCGGTGACATCAGTCACGCTTCTCACTGTGGTGTGGAACTTCACATTTCATTTCTACTTTACTCTCTCGCTAGCCACTTTAGGGAGATTAACTACAAAATTATTTTAGTTTATACCTGTGAACGGATCAGAATATTGTGGAGGTGCAGCACCCAATGTCACACCCTCAGTGTTTTTTATTATGAAATTTGCCACCTGGTCCAGAAACATCTGACTGATGTTGTTTTTTCTAAAAATGTTTGTGCAGCCATCCAGGATCATCTGAATTGAGACAAAATAGCACAATTATACCTATAGAATTTCTAGAAGATTAGTGATTTCCACAAAAACATATTTACTGACATATGTTAGACTTTTAATTTCCCAATAAAGCTCCTGTTTCAGAAAACACAAAGCTTATGACACTCTGTTATTAAGTTGATAAGTAACACTGTAATAACGTCAACTATATTGCACACTACAATATCACTAGAATATTTATTTCACAATCTAGCAGTTGCTAAATACTAACTCTATGAAGAGTAGTATTCTTAAACAAATTGTTAGGATTGCATCACCCACCTGTAACATTAAACGGCAGTTTCAATGGAGGTTTGCCTTCTTCTATATCCACATTAAAGACGTAATCATATTCCTAAACGAATCAACAAAGGAATATAATCAACTGAAAACGTTTCTTATTGGTGAAATACAAACATCTATTTCAAACTAAACAAGTCTATTAAAGAAAAGAACAATTTAATAATAACTTATTCTCAAAGAAGCAGGTCATATTCACAATTACAGTGGGGGTCCTTGTGCATTTAAAGCTCCCATTTGAGCTATGAAAGCCGTGCTAGCACAACAATCACTCAGCTAGACAATCGCCTTAAATATCAATCCTTTTCTGAACGCTTAGCAGAAAGGAATGATCTGTACGGGAAGCGAAAGCTCTACCAAAAGGCTACCTGTCAGTTAAATAGGTTTCTTTCGCCATATTGATTTCTAAAATACAGTTTAATTTTTTTTTTACCATTTTTTTTTAAACTTAAAAACTCACTTTTCCCTCATAAAGTTCTTTACCAGCTGTTCGTTTAGATCCCTCTTGACCAGCAGCACCAGTTACTTCACCAACCTGTAAATAAATGATAGACACTAATTACAGGACAGATTCATGTTTACAGAAGTCGATGTAACTAGTGTTACTGTAAAATTATGAAGTACTTTACAAAAATACTTGATAGTAATAAATAGGCAAAAACAAAACTACCTTTTGCCATCGACCATTTACAGCATCCCACTGTAAAAAAATAACAATAAAATAAATAAATATAAAAACATGGATGTAATTAATTTATTATCAGTTATTTTTATGCCTACTTAAAACTACTTGGTTGGCTGACATATAGAGTGACAAGTGTTTCATAACACCAACACCAACAACACGTCTTGTTTAAATATACCTTTTCTTAGCAGTCGAAAAGATATCTGCAATTCAACACTACCTGTAATTCGAGAAAGACACAGCTTTCTGCTAAGTATGTGTGTATGTAAAAAACATTTTCTTACGACAAAGAAAGTATGATGTGTACCACATGTAACAAATCCAACACAAATTGAAGAGGAAAAAAATATGTCACATTGACGTGATCAAGAATATTTTGTTCTTAGCGTAAAACTAGTTTAAAAAAGTATTAACTTGCTACAAGTTTCATGACTTTTCAAATGTTTTGAATGAAATAAAGAAGATGGCAAGTTTGAAAGTAATCTCAATCTGAAAAGGCTATTGAAGGTCTAAAGGCATTTAAAGGAAAACTATTTTTTAATCCTACTGAGAAATATTGCCTGAGGTCCATGTTCATAATTTTGTATACTTATCAAGAATTTTCAGATTTAGAAATTCAGGACAGCATCCTAAGCACTCTGATACAAAAGAAGTAGGAGATATCCTTTTAAAGCTTCTTTTTAATACTTAAGTCCAGAGATTTGTTTACTGCTACTTACTGCTAGATAAATTTAACAATATTATTATAAATAACCCTCAATATTACCTGATGTGCTTCAACGATTCCATTTCTTTTAATCAGTTTAGTTTCATCATTCCGTTTACCTGTGAGTTATAAATATAAAGAAAATTTTTGTCTATGCAATTAAAAACCCTTTGCTATTACTAAAGTTAATTCCATTTCTGTGGTTGTGTCTTACATGTGTTTCTTTTCATAAGAAACATGATTTTAAGATACATGGGGCAGAAATTATACATATTTTTTAACTTCTAACCCGCGAAACATTAAGAAAATTAAAAAATGATATTTAAAAAACTTGAAAGGACCTTTACTTAAGATTTTTTATGGGTGGAGGTCAAGCCTTACAACACTTTAGAAAAGACCTTCTAAAACAAAGTATGTTTATTTCAACAAAATTTTAGGCATTTTTAAGTCGAAAAAAAGTGACAGGAAAAAAAATAAAATCAGCATACTGCTGGTCTTACAAAGTGAATTCTCATCCTTATGACCAAAAATACTTCAGTTTATTATTTTTCTCTTTAAATTAGTTCGAACTATTTAATAATCACAAACCTGGTCTAAGTAAAGCTTCTGGTCCTGGTAACTGGTCTAACTTAATTTCACCCAAATCTAAACTGAAATACACAGAAAGTCACGATAATTATTATTACATAAGAAAGAACCAATAAAAGTCATCCATCTACGTGTCAAATTGTTTTTAAGAATTAAACGTTTCAGGAAAATAAATTTGCTAAATTTTATTTTTGTGCCTAATATATGAAAAATGAATTCTGAAGACATAGGACTGTATGATTTGACCGTGAAAATAAGTTAGAAAGTCAAACAGTTTATCTATTAAAAAAAATGATTTTCATCATCACAATGTAGGTAATTTATGGTACACTACTGTGACATAGATGTTACATAATACTTTTTAAATTCACCTACCTTGCTGCAGCTGGAATAGCTTGATTTGCAACAATGTCTTCAAATTCCTGAACAACAAATGCAAGTCTTATAAATATAAATTACGCTGGCAAGTGTTTTTCATAAGGCCATTTGTATATGATTTTTCTTTTGTCGTCACCTGTCACATTTGCATTTTAAAATTATTGAAAAAAAGGTGGGAATTACAAACAAAAAATTGAGCTTTTTTTAACTTTAAAACTTCGCAACTTTACGTAGATATTTGTAGATATGATAAATCTGACACAAAGATATTGGTCTATCTTCGTCAACAAATTGAAACATAGTACCATATATTGCATACAAGTTTAATAAACCCTTCCTATCTTCTAATACAACATTGTTTAAATAAACGGTTCCTTCATTTCAAAAATTTAAATAGCAAATATTGCAATCATTTTTTAAAATATAAATTGAAAATGAAAAGCCTGCAAGAAGTCATAAGAAGATTAAACACAGATTTGAGTATTTACCTTAATTTTATCATCGCTGGCCTGTCTACTTTCATCACAAGTGAACACTCTCGCCACGGCATCACTGAAATAAAATTTGAATTTTCAAGGTTAAATTAAAAACGCTTAGCCGAGGTATTAGGTAACTTATACTTGCATTGTCATAAATGTTTTTTCATTAGAAAGTCATCAAAATAGAGAAGTAAGTGTTGTTTATGGAGTTATGTGGTTAGAATGGTAGTCATATGTAGAGTAAGTTTTAAAGGGGAAGTAACCTCAAAAATGTGAAATTTTTTTTTTCGACTACGTATTTGTATTTGAACTTATAAAATCAGAAAAATAACACATAAACACAAGAATTTATCTCTAAATACCTATATTCCCTGTTCATATCTCCGTAAAAACTTCGTTTTTGAAAAAAGCGCGTCAAAATAAAAAAGACTGGGTTCTAATTTGAATATGACGTTTTATAGTTCAAAACATTGCGCTAGCTAGATGAGGCCCTATGTTGGTGCTTATAATACAACAGACTTTCCAATAAGAAACAAAAAATGCATCATAGTTTCTTGTCCAGTGACGAAGAAAACACTGTTCCAGACATTTCGGCTCTAAAGCCATTTAGTTTTGAGCCTGAAATGTCGTTGGAAGAGCAAGATAAATTTTTAAGTTCAAACCATGAAGACGAAGTTATACAAAAAGAAGGCAATCGAATTGGAAACAATAATTGGTGTAAATGAGGTGGTCACTGTAGACCGATGAGTTTACTCTCTGAAAGTTTGTGCTGCAAAGATAATAATGAAATTCCTGACGACTACTTCGAAAGTACAAATAATTTCGCCAAATATAAAGTCTTTCATATTTATAATCATGACTGAAGTGATATCCATTTCATATCTTTAACATCCTTCTGTCTTCAATTAATTGAAATTGTTAAATTGAATCGTGTTAAAAATAAAAAGTCCGATAAAAAAGGAAATACATTTTCCAAACACACAGCATGATAAAAAGTTTCCCACCAAGCTCTTTACAATAAACTTTTCAACACAATCTTTTGTAAAAAAAAAACATCTTGCTCTCCATCCGAAATATTTTATGCAACTGCATCTTTGAAATTCAATGAAGAAGGCCCGGAAAGCAACAATGATGAAGGGATTCAAAAAAATAGAATACCGAAGATGCGTTCTAATGAAGAAATACAATAGTGAGATGTGCTCTCAATGAGTGTAAGTGAACAGGGGGTAAATTCTAAATTTCCTATTTTAGGAAAAACATGTATTACAGATTTGATGGGTACATAATCGATTAGAAAAAGATGTTCAGAAAGACATACCATCGTGTGCTTTATGGGCAATCCGCAATAAATACTCTAAAGCCGATAGATATTTTCGAATTGTTGTCATTACCCCCGTCTGTCAAGACATGCATGCGACGAAGAAAACATTTACTTGTTGTGAGGTGCATAATTTTTGAATTTGAAAGTCAAAGTAAGTTTGAAAAAAATGAATCAACGAAACGAAGTTATTAGGAAATCATTAATGTTAAAAGAAAGAATTATCATTGTGTAAAATATAATTTTTGTTGGCTTGGTATGTAATTGTTGGTTACGAACACGAAGTTTATACCGAGCTTGTATCTTTTTATTTTGATAAACAAATACGAAAGAAGCATGTGTTTGGTTGATACATACAAAATCAAATGATTTACGTAAATCAGGTAATTGCCTGAAGATCTCTTTCAAAGCAGTCTGGCTTAAAATGCGTGGAACATATATAAAATCCTGAATCCTTAGGCAAGGGACCAGTTCTTCTAATGTTATGTGAACATCTTTTTCGAAGCTCGTTTTTTTTCTCTGCGCTTGGAATTTTGAAAAAAACTGCAACATCGTCAACATTTTCTTTTGATTTATTATTACCAGTTCTGTTAGTGCAGTTGATGGTGGCGCAATTTGGCATGTTTTCAAGCAGTTAAACTCGAATGTTTAAGTAAATTAACAACTAATAATACTGCCACCGCCAGCACACCACACTTTCTGAACTAAAAAACGTCATAATTTCAACTCGACCCAATCCTTTTAAAATCGCAAAGAGGTCAGAATAACGAAGCGATTTCACGCGTAGTAAACACAACTTTTTACTAAGTTATGAAACTTTTATATGAAAAGAAATAGGTATTTCAAGTTTTTTTTGTTGCGGCTACTGTTTTTTTAAATAAAAAATTAGAGCTTACTTCCCCTTTAAAACATAACCAGGTTTTTTAGTGGCAATGTGCACATTACCTGCTACCTGCAATGATATCTCCATTTTGAAGTGCAGACACTGACCATACCGACTGGCAAGGCAAAGTTATTGTTTGAATACAACAATCATCTAAAAAAGACAATTAACAAATAAAAAATAACTACCACAACAACAGCAATAACAACAGCAATAACAACATAAATCTTTTATGAATCCCCCCCCTCCCAATTTACATCACATATACATAATTTCCGAGCTAATTCAAAAAATACATACAAATGCAGTTGCATACAAAACATTATTGAATAGATTCAGTATGTAGGAGAAAAATGGATGTTATAACGTCTAATTTGATAAACACTATTTTGGTGTTATATATCACACCCATATTGATGTTAATTACATCATTGAAGGAAATTAAGCTCTAAAAATTAGGCCTTTTTGGATCAAAATAAGGTCAAAAGGTCCTTTCTTATTATAAGAATAGCTTAGACGCGAACGAATGACTCAGCGGAAACCCCATGTTTGAATTGGACAATGTGACTAATCGCTTCGGAGGCCATTTTAATTTATATGTGAGTTGTTTACCAAGCTTGGCCACATCTTACTCTGGTAAAAACTTTATAGTTTACTAATGTTTGTTAGGGTGAGTGAAACCACTCGCTGGAATATTCGGATGAAAAGGGCTTTCCCCGACATGGACCATATGAGCAAAGAACAATAGAATTAGCCAATCAAAAAGCGCGGCCAGATTTTGGCCGCAGAAAAATCGTTTGAGACCCAGTGTAATTTTTCCCACCTTAACTACTCCGATTTCACGGTGGTAAGAAAAATTACGCTGGGTCTCCTGGCTAATATAAGAATGGATCAGTCTGTAAAGCAATATTTTTTATTTTATGCCCTTTTAAAGAGTCTTTAGGATAATGATTTTGGGTCTAATTCTCCAATCACATTAGTGCAGGCATTGAACTGACTAGACTTAAAACTTTGAACAAATGTATTGACAACAACAAAAAAATGACATCCAAAAATACAGCAGGCAATAAAAAATTTTACTTTATGATCGAACCATTGCAAACAACCTCAATGTTTATCCATTTGTTTCGGTTTTGCCTGCTTAAGTAGTTTTTCCAAGGGGCTTAAAGTTATTACTCAAACTAAATAATAATAACTGCATCATGTGAACTTATTAAAAGTGTCAGCCATAGCCAAAATTTTAGTGGTATAAACCTACAAGGAGAAAAGTGAACGGTATTTTACCTTTCCACACTCGTACAGTACGGTCCTCTCCAGACGATACAAACATGTTAGCAGTATTCGGTATAACAGCAACACTAAAAGTGCATGAAAACGCAAATTTTTATCAACAAACAAGATTACAACATGATAAAATAAAATAAAATAATAATAATTATGATAATTTTAAAACAAACCCCGATAGATAAGAATAAAAATACCTGTAGACAAAATTTGTGTGACTTTCATATATTTGAACACAATCACCTGACAAAATCCACCTTCGGATTGTTCTAAAAGACAAAATTTTATGGCTGTACACGTACTGACAAAAGTACAATATACTGAAACAATATTGCCTTATTACATCTTTGTGTCAATCAAGTACTTATAGGATTTGTGATATTTCGTGATCACATAGGCAAAAATGGACCAAATGAGATCTCAAATTGCAGCTAAGTAGAGCACATGAAATAATTCCTTGAGGCAAGGACCAAGACCCTGTTAGAAAAAAAAAGGTAGTGAAAGTAGGTATTTTGGATTGTTAATGATACAGGTAAGCTTTGTTTAACAAATATTTGACCATAACGTTGTTTAGGAGAAAAATATGATAGTAAAATCTAGGTTTATTATTTCAAGTCTTCAATCATACTTTGCATTAACACTTATTGGATTAAAGCAATACTTTACTGGATAATGGAGCTGGTTGCATTTTCTTACCCATCGTTAGAACATGATAAAAACTCATCAGCAGAAAGTATTGCTAAACATCGTACACAGTCTTTGTGACCAGTGAAGGTACGTTCACATTTTCCAGCCTTCCACATCTTTATAGTTTTATCTGCAGAGCCTGAAACCAAATTTTAAAAATTAGGTCAATTAGGTTAGATATGTGACATATGCAAAAATTGTGTTCAGAAAAGATGGTTTGATCTTTAAATGTGGCATTGACTGTATATGACCTGGAAGAAATCCACTTAAGACATAAAAAAAGGTCTACAGTCAACCACCATATTATGACACAGTACGATCCTTGCCCCAAAGATAGAAATAGATTAAATATTTTAAGAATTCACTTTCAAACATATATTAAAACAGACTACCTTTATTAAATACCATACAACTTTAACATACACTAACCTGTTAACATCAGACCTTTATCTTCAATCATCTTTACAGACCAGATAGCAGCTTCATGGTCACTTAGCTGTAGCACTGTTTTGCCCCTATTCCATACTCTGGCAGTGCTAATAGTAAAGAGATAACATTTAATAGTAACATTCACGCTACATTAAATTGCAACTATATATTATATCTGTTCATATAAATAGAAAAAGTCAAGAGTTCGGACCATATTCCTTTCCATAAAATAATTTAACCTTTAGTGTGTACAAATAAAATGGAATGAATGCTTAAATCGTGAATTTTATAGTCTAGTGTTGACCAAAACACATGAAATTGAATGTTGTTTATATCCTTTATCTGCATCTGTATTTCCAATTGTCATTTGTCAGGATATGGTTCCTCAACTGACATATAATGCATATTTATCTAACCATTTTCCATCTACTAGCATCCTTCTTTTTGACAAACCAATCAGGTTTTGCAACCCTAGAACATATAACTCTTTATACAGAAAAGAGGCATCAAGGCTTTAATTGGACATACTTATCCCATGATCCAGACAATATAGTACCCCATTTTCCAGCATCTAACGAGCAAACAGTTGCAGTATGTCCTTCTAATCGTTGAATTGGTTCTGAAATAAAAGAAATTAAAGAAATCTAAAACATCAAATATCTCTTGGTCTATCTCTTTATGCAGGTAGCACAGACCAAACATGAAAACAACAAAAGTTAACAGTTGTATTTCAACATAAATATGTCGACACTATGTAAAAGTAGTCAACTCACTGAAAATTTTAGTTTTGATAAATCCAGGCACAAAAAGTAAACAAATATGGCCTGAAGGTATAACAAATATTTCTTTACCTAGCGAAGTTAGATCAAAAACCAACACCAGGTTATCATGTCCACCAGTTATAACTAAACCTATAAAGGAAGAAAAGTAAAACATACATTTAATCACAGTTAACTACAAAATGTTATGAACAGAGTGAGCAATATGGCTTTAGAGTAAAAATGTATAGTTGTAAAACCAATGGTCAAACACTTTGTGCTTCAACTGTAGTAAAAACATGTAAATTAAATTATTTTTAAGAATGCTATTTAATTAATTAATGTCGTTTTTTTTCTGCCTTGGTTTATAAGTTAAATATTAATACCTATCAATTTAAGGTTGGTTTTTATCAAGGAAAAATCTTTCTAATCACCAGCCTATACTATTCTCAGTTTCCAAAAACATAAACAAAAAGCAAAAGTTTTGTAAGCTACTAGAGCTTACAAAGGTGTTGTTACCAGCTGAAAAGAGTTCTTCCAATTTTTACAAATATTTAATTGTTTTGAAATTTAGGTATATATAAGAAATGATACATTGTTTGTAAATATTTCACACATTTATTTTTTTACTTTTTACTTAGGAATACTGATTTATAACATCACATTAATGCAAGTTAATGGTTATAATTCAAAACAGAAAACAGATGCTACAACTATATAAGTTGACAAAAAAAGCAACCTTGAGGATGTTCATCAGTTGGTGGCATTGTGCATACAGCAGCAACATATCGAGTGTGACCATGGAATATATGTGCCTCTCTAAAGTCATTGCTATCTTCTGGAGACCACACACGGCAGCTCAAATCTCTGGATACTGTTAGAATGCCATTCTCGGGGAACACGGCAGGAGCTACAGCTCGTATATCTGCCTCATGTCCAATTAATGTACTTCGAAGTTTGTAAGACATTGAACTATCAAAAAAAAATTTATTTTTACACAATACAACTTAGCATGTAGTAAGTGTAAAAAATCAGAAGTAAGCTTAAAACTTGAATTTGAAGAACATTTTTAATAAAAAAAAACACACTATAGGATTGTCCGTCTTCAAAAATCTGCTATTCGTATCATTTTCTTTTCTCCTTTTCTTACTCCGTCCAAACCTCTTTTTCATGCACTTAATATACTTAGTTTTTAGGACCTTATTGATCTTTCTAACATATTACTTATATATCAAACTTTAAATGGTACCTGTCCCTTAAGCATTCAAAATATTTTCAATCTGAAATATCAAAGGTCAGCTTATGTAACAAGGGGGAAATTGCTTCTCAATAAACCTCTGGTAAGAACTTCCTCTTTTGGACTAAAATCAATTTGCTATATGTCTATTCTTTCTTGGAATAGCTTCCAGAATATACACCAACATCATGACCTTGCCTCTGTTGACTTCAATACACTTAAACGCTTATGTAAAACACATTTTTTAAGCCTCTATGTATTGGAATAATCACTTTCCTCTGACTATTTGTTAGTTATGTATTTATATATTTTTCCATTATTTTATTTTATTTTTCTGTTTTTAAGTAAAAATTGGTAGCAAAAAATGTATAATTTGTAAAACGATCTTTTTTATAGGTGGCCATCACATCGAATTAGTTTTTTACTATTTGATGGTCTCCTCACATTTATTGTCCTTGTAAACTGATCTACAAATATGGAAATAAATACTACTACTACTACTACTACTATAAAAAATATTTTTTGTAACCTAGATTTTTTTTTTTGACTTGTAGGAAAATTGTTATATACACAAAAATTTCAAAAAATTACAATCCCCATTAAAAGTTGGGAAGAATCACAAAATTTCAGCACTCAATTACATATTAAACAAAAGTTGTGCCCAGTCAAAAAGGCTACGGGCAGTCCTAGTTAGCTAACGTATACCGTTCAAAAGTTACACCCTGTCCCATGCTAGTAGCTAATGTATACTGTTTGGATTATTCACTTTTCTCACTAACTTTCACTGTTCACTGCATGGCTATGACCTGATATCCTTAACCTTAAGTCTAGGATCTACAATATTTAAGTCGAGGATACAGAAATTTAATTTGATAAAGTTTCTTTTATAAAAGAGAAGATTATCTCAAAGTAAGTCTTCAAAAGTTTTAATGTACTCAGATATTTCAGATATAGCAACAACGATCTCGATTGGCTGTTTGCAGACAATTCTTTGTCAGATAATGAAAATGAAGAATACATCAAAGGAATCTTACAATGTGGTTACCTCTTTTCTTGTTATGGCAACGATCTTGAGAACAAAAATGGAATTACTTCTAGTTTATCGTTGTAATTTGACCAATATTTGTAGTATTGAAACAACCTTACCAAACTCTAAATAAACATGAGTAAATCTTGCCTACTTTTAACAACTCGTAACAAATCAACAAATTCAAAGAATAGCTACTTTTTCAATATGATTGTTTATCATGTTGTGGAACTGAGGATTTACGTTCACCGACGTTTCGAGAGATCCTTCTCTCATCATCGGGCGATGCGAATGAGATGAAACATTCGTTTTATAGTATTATTTCGGATCGAAATATCCGGACCTTGATGTAAACACTTCACACCTGGATTAGTGCGGACGCAAATGTAAGATGTTTGCCGTACGGAATTGGCGCAAAAATTCCGTTTGTTGGTCTAGACTGAAGATGATTCTATTTTTTGTAGTACTGGAATCCATATGTTAGGTAATCGGTATTGAATGCTGTTTATATTATTCGGATCACTGATTGAATGAATCGACTCTTTGATTTTTCTTTGACTCCAGTTGGTTTCTCAATCGATTATCCTTTTGTTGTCGAAGTTAAATCGATGGTCGTTTTTCCAACTATGATCATCAATCTCATACTTCTTCGTATCACCATTTCTGACAGCTCTCTCATGTTCACTACTTCTTTGTTTGAATGTCCGTTTGGTCTCTCCAATGTAGACAGCATTGCCGAAACGTCGGCGAACGTAAATCCTCAGGTCCACAACATGATAAACAATCATATCGAAATAGAAAATACTGGACTGACAAGTCAAAATATTTTCAGAAATAGCTACTTTCTCAGACCAACAATACACGAGCAACATCCAGACCCGGTCTTATTTGGAACGTAGAGACGGTGCCATGTACACAAATGGTGTAAGATTAAAAGACATAGTCTTTCACATAAAACATACGAGTCGTTTCCTAGAATTTTGCCCAAATTTAAAAAAAAAGTGTCCCATGCCTCTATATTTTAGCAAACAGCTTCAATTCTCATTAAATGTGGGTTTTTGTTGAGATACTAGTCTGTTCTATTGAGTCCATCACAGTTTTGACAAAAAAAACAATTATTGGTGGAAATATTTATAGCTAAATACCCCAAAATGTCCCATACGTAACGTGTCCCATTGCGAATCGCATTTAAACATTTCTTATCTTTTCTTTTCAGGTATTTGGAATAAATAAAAAGTTAGTGTTTCTAGTTGTATTAGTTGTTAAGGAAGATTTCTTGTTTTTTTAAGAAACATCATTTGTAACTAGTCAGCTATAATGGTGTCTAGACTACGTGGTCAGACTTCCGTGTCCCGTACGTAACATTTTCTTAAAATGCCCATAAAAAATTTCACAAGATGAATTTCAAACCAAATTAGCCATTTAAGTCTTCCTCTACATCCCTGCTAATTTGACAATATCAAGATATTTCTTTTACTTACACTCTGTAAGAAATATTAGAGTAATAAGGAATTGGAGTTTAACCACCATAAATGTCCCATCGTAACACCTATATTTGTATTATTTTTTCAAAGGTGAAAGCCAGAAAGAGTAAAATTCCATGTGTTATTCATTGGCCCAATGGTATGAAACAATGAGAACCTATTACTGTCAAAAATTATTTTGCCTGTACTTTGTCACCCTTCCCTAAAGACTGATGTCCCATACGTAACAAAATGTCCCATACGTAACACTTTTTTAAAAAGAAGACAAAAAGTGAGCTCTTTTTCACAGTGACAACCTGACTGTTATAATTGCTTATATATCTAAACTAATAAAGAATGCTATTTGTCTGACAAAGGATTCGAACCTTAACAATTCTTCAACTTTTTCAAAGATTAAACTAATTTGATTTAGCCTTCAATATACAGTACTTTGTTCAGCACTTTCCTAAGCCATTTACTTTTTATCATGACTAGTTAGATTTTCTTTCAATATAGCTTTGAAAAAAGCACTTGAAAGCAAAAGAAATTAAAAATGTTACGTATGGGACAATTTTGGTTCAATACATTAAGTTATTCTTAACTCAGATAACAAACCTCGACTTGACAAATATGTAAGTCTTTCAGTCATAAAGTATCTCAGATGTGTGATATTCAGTTAGAAACTTTATATTTTCTGTAGGCCCTCTGTTTTGGTTTTTAAGTGCATCGGCAGGAGCACCTTGCGGTGAAAATTGTCCCATACGTAACACAAAACTGTGTTTTTCTTTATCTTGGGTTTTCTTGTAAACAAAATTTATTTTACAAAAGGATCCCTGAAAGTGTTTTCAATTAAGTTTTTGAATGAAAACATTTGTTTGGAGTGATAAACTTCCACAGTAAGAGCTGTTACGTATGGGACAAAATATTACTACCTAGTGGGACTAGAGTAACAATATATTGATTTCTGGAATAGATCAAGGTGGAAGTCATTTAAATATTGTAAACTGTATATCTGTAGGTTTTACCATAGAAATGATGATTTAAAAAAAAACTTTTTTTTTCATTTTTTTTGTTGAAAAATTTGGGCAAAATTCTTGGAAACGACCCATACACTCGGTTTGAATGTATATAAGTGTTGGCGTATACACGTGCACTCGCAAGCCCCTCATGGCAGGGCCTGGGAATTAGGACGTAAATCACGTAACTAGGACATTTTAGCTTATTCTCTTTTTGGTTGACCCTGCAAAACACCCACTACGTTTATGGGCAGTTTTGCAATGTAGTTTTAAGGGATACCTTATAGTTAAAACCAAGTTTTGTAGTGAGCAGAGTTGCTAGATTGTTGCTAAAGCCGTTTTAGATAATCACATATAGCGTTAAGATAGATAGATAGATGTGCATATTTTACATGGCTAGCCTCACAAATATCGAGGGATCTACCCTGTCTATTATTTCCAGGAGGGGCCATGGCTTTGATGGGGAGTCCTGGAGTATTTAATGCTCTCTTTGAGCTACGCAAACTCAATTAGGGTCAGCGCTCTGCCAGACAACTCCCTGCCACATCCAACGGCCCACACAGTGCGCTATCTACCCAACTTCCCTCACATGACTTGGGTTAACCCGGGGCTATGGTAATATTCAATTGCCCATATTGAATCGCCGCCAAAGGGAATCGAACCCTGGTCTCCCGCACAAAGTACGAGAGTGATAACCACTAAACTACGGCACCACATTAAGGGAATTATTATAACAAAAGACAAACAATTGTTGTTCTCTGGAGGACGGCACCTTTGTGCTTGGAAAACAAAGGCATACAGCACGTCATGGAGATTACATTCAGACTATACTATATTATATGCCACTCCACTTATCAGGATTTTGCGCTAAAAGCCATTTACCTTCCATAAAACACACCTGTCCCTAGCTAGCTAAATAGCTAGGGAGAGATTAGCTAGCTATCTAGCTAGATGTAATGTGCATATTTTACATGACTAGCCACACAAATATTGAGGTATATACCCCGTCTATTATTTCTAGGAGGGGCCATGACTTAGATGGGGAGTCCTGGAGTATTTAATGCTCATTTTAAACTACGCAGACCCTGAGTTTAGCTGTGGCCTTTAGTGGTGACCTCACATTGTTCTAGCTTTGGTAGTGTTAACTCTCCTCCTATTTATTCTGTTCTGCCCAATCTTGGAACGCGCCCTGTCTTAAGACTGGTCAAGCCAATCTTCGGACAGTGACAAATGGTTGACCAGTCTTAAGACTGGACTGCCCAATCTAGATAGATAGATGTGCATATTTTACATGGCTAGCCTCACAAATATCGAGGGATATACCCTGTCTATTATTTCCAGGAGGGCCCATGGCTTAGATGGAGAGTCCTAGAGTATTTAATGCTCATTTTGAGCTACGCAGTCCCAATTAAGACCCGCGCTCTACTAGACAACTCCCGGCAACATCCAACGGCCCACATAGTGTGCCATCCCCCCAATTTCCCTCACATAACTTGGGTTAACCCGGGGCTATGGTAACATTCACTCGCCCATGTTGAATCGCCGTCAAGAGGAATCGAACCCCGGTCTCCTGCACATAGTACGAGAGCTATAACCACTAATCTACGGTGCCACAAGGAGTACATCTATGGACGTACAATCCAATCTTAGAACAATTGTGGAAGTCAAAGAGAACAACGAAAATTTTAGACTGTACCTCTTAAAAAGGAACTTTAAATTGAAACTTTTCTTGGCAAATCAAAAGGCCAAAAAATTATACCATGTAAACTATTAAACCATATTAGCTGGCTAAAGCTAGCTAGCTAAACTTCTCATCCAATGAAGTTATCAGCTAGCTAACTAATAATGTGGTTGAATAAGATTTATCTGATTATTCATATATATATATACATTTTATTTTTAAAATTTGGCTACTACAAACTGTATAAAAATTCTAAATGTATAATATGTGCTAGCTACACCTAGCTAGCTACGATTTTTAACTATTCTATGGTACACCACTTTGCTGATGATACAAACCTCCTGCATTTCAGTGACTCTTTGAAACAACTGGCCAAACAAATGAATTTAGACCTCAAGCTTCTCTGCCATTGGCTGAATGCTAATAAGATTTCTCTTAATGCTAGCAAGACAGAGTACATTATATTTAAACATGCACATAAACCTCTTAATTATGATTTTAGGCTTCTCATCAATGGTAAAAGGCTTATACCTAGTGATTCTATTAAATATCTTGGTGTTCTATTAGATTCTGATTTAAGCTGGAAGACTCAGATCAATAATACTGTTGCCAAGCTCAAGAGGGCTAATGGAGCGTTAGCTAAACTTTGTCATTTTGTGCCTAAAATGTCCTTATCCTAGTCTACTATGCCATTTTTCATTCCCACCTGCAATATTGTAATCAAATTTGTGGTCAACCAAACAGTCTTGATGTTAATCGTATTGCTGTTTTACAAAATTTTGCTATCAGACTAATGACTTTTGAATCTCGAAGAGCATCATCTAGTATCATCTATGGCAATCTGGAAATCCTCAAATTCAATGATATTGTCCAGTGTCAGAACATTCTGTTTTTACATAAGCTCTTTCATGATAAAATGCCTGCTACTATCCAGAATATTTTTGCGGTTGACTTCAACCATGCCCAGAGCACTCGTGCAGTAAAGGCTGGCTTGATCAATCTTCCTACTGTCAATACCGTTTGTTTTGGTAAAAATTCTATTAGATTTAACACCATTAAATCCTGGAATAAGATACAGACATCAATGACTAAAAAATTTGTTTCCATAGATTACTTTGGTCTTAAAAGTGATCTAAGAAGTATTTTATTGCCTCTTATTAGTTTGTAACAAATTTTCCCTTTGTTCTCACACGGTTCATTTATCTGGTGATTATATAGGTTCGTGCCGTCTTGTGTGTCCTGTGCCGTCTATTGTACTCGTCCAAGGGTGGCCTCATTTCGACAAATTCAATGATATTGTCCAGTGTCAGAACATTCTGTTTTTACATAAGCTCTTTCATGATAAAATGCCTGCTACTATCCAGAATACTTTTGCGGTTGACTTCAACCATGCCCAGAGCACTCGTGCAGTAAAGGCTGGCTTGATCAATCTTCCTACTGTCAATACCGTTTGTTTTGGTAAAAATTCTATTAGATTTAACACCATTAAATCCTGGAATAAGATACAGACATCAATGACTAAAAAATTTGTTTCCATAGATTACTTTGGTCTTAAAAGTGATCTAAGAAGTATTTTATTGCCTCTTATTAGTTTGTAACAAATTTTCCCTTTGTTCTCACACGGTTCATTTATCTGGTGATTATATAGGTTCGTGCCGTCTTGTGTGTCCTGTGCCGTCTATTGTACTCGTCCAAGGGTGGCCTTATCCTCGTCTTAGCTTCTGCTATTAGGTAAGGTCTCCCTTCAAAAATAGTTTGTTTGTTTTGTTTTTTTCTCTTCATATTACCAATTTATTTAATTATTTGAACTGTACAGCTATTTTTGATTAATAAAATTATCTTATCTTATATATCTTATCTTATCTACTGTGTGCAAAGACTGGCCTGGTCAATTTAGCTAACAGTACTGGCAAATTCGTTTTTTGTGTACATACCCCAAATATAATGCCTGAGAATGTTTGTTAGGTCTTGCATACAACAGAGCTTGTGTGGCACATCTCTTCTTTAAAATCTAAAAGGCGTCTGAAGATGGGCCTAACATGGTCTCCTGCCCAATTTTGTGCCGCCGTCCAGCGGTCTTAGGACTGGGCATTTATATGTCCAAAGATTGGGCAGTGTCCTAAGATTGGGCAGAACAGTGAAGCCAATCTGAAGAGACTCAAGAAAAAAACAAGATACGCGTTATTGTCGTAACTCCCTCCTTCGTTATGATTATTATAATATATCATATATTATATAATGGTGAAATACGTTTGCTAGCTAAAATGTAAAATACTGCTGGGCAGAGTTATAGGAAAAATAATATAAAAAATACATCGCAGAAAAGTGTGAGATTTATGACAATATCAATCTATAGCTATGAAAATTTTGAGTTTGAGGCAACATATACTTAGAACAGAAATATATTAGACATTATAGCGTCCAATAAAAAAGGCAGCTAATATATTCCTACGTAGATAAAGAAAAAAAACACAGATAAATGGGCAAATTTGAGGTTTTTGCAAAAAGACAAGAAACGGCCGCTACTTTGGCTACCCTGTTTAATCTGTCAGCGTAAAAGCAAAGTTGATATCTTCGGTGATTTTTGCAGAGCTAATGAGATATTGGAACATTGCCATGGTAACCGGCAAACTCTTGTGATCATTTGACCAGAAGGAAATGTTGGGATTAGCCATTTTAGAAAGAGCGTCGTTAAAGCACTTATATTTTAGTTCAATCCCTTCCCTATAGCTATATCTTTATGAAGATCGCCATTAGGATTTGGTGTGTGTTTTTATGCGCTAGTTAGCTACCTTTTTTTACAAGCAATTGTCCTCGCTAGCTACAAACAGGATTTTTTTAACCAGCCAACCAGGGAACAGCATAATTGGGAATTGGATGTTATGGGCACACTTAACACGTTTACTGACTAATCAGACAACTTTTGCCTGATTCTTCTGCCTTCTTAGAGTAGCTGTGGATTTATATAGTGTTGAAGTATCGTAAATCCATTTTTCTTAGATGGGTCATTCCATGTGAAGTGGACTAGGGCTCCCACATGCACCATCTCAGATTTTAATAAAATTTGGTGGGAATGTTTTTATATGTAAGATGAGTTAATCCTGAAAATTTTAGCTCTGTATCTTTTCTCGTTTTGAAAATATGCCTTTTCAAAGTTTACCAGTTTCTCGTAAAATCCCAATTCTGGGGTGCAGAACTAATTTCTGGCAGACTTTGAGCACCAGTAATTCTTGATCAAATTGCATTAAGATTCTCAAAATTAACAATCTTAAACATATCCATGGGTACTGTGGAAAAAATCAAACAAAAAAGTTAGTCGTGCAATATTCAGGCCATAATGGCGGCCTAAAAGTGTCGAAAATTCATTTGTGAAGAAAAAAAATGGAATTTCAAAGTGCCAGTGACCAAAATTGGGCATTTTGAATATGGCAAATGTGATTGATTATACATCTATACATAGGGGACCATTAGGTTTAAGAAAATTAAAAAAATGATATTAAGTCAGATCAACAGCTATTGGGTCCTGAAAATACACCCGCAGGGAATTTGAAAAAAGTTAGGTCATTGTTTAAAGCCGCAGAAACCAATGGTCACAGTTACTTTATAGGCTGAATCTTTTTTCACTGTTCACTCCAACCATAAACTTGTAGTATCAACAAAAAAATTAGTGGGGACTCATGGGGAAGGTGTATATTCACGCCATTCAGTATGGCCTAAAATTGTCAAAAAAGTAAAAATCATGCAAAAATAACAAGTTCAGGGCGTTGATGCAAGTAAGGTAACATTTTTAGCTAAATGAAAATTGATGAAAATGATTCATCAGAGGGTGTATTCTGATGATTTAAACATCTTAGATGATAAATATATATATATAGTCCTGAAAATATTCACAAAAATCACAATTTCATAGCTAGAGAAGCAAATTTCATCAAAAACAGTAAATTTCAAAACCTTATAACTTTTCTTCTAATTGTCTAAAAGACCTGATTTTTTCAGAAGAGGTTCATTGAAAGGAATACTGTGTGGAAATAAACAATTAAAACAATCAATGCAATGAGTTAGGCATAAAAATGAACCTCAAATATTCAATAAAAAACTTTTTCCAAAATATTAAGCAAATTTAACAAAATCGGTAAAGTTTAAAACCTTGTAACTTTCCTTCTAATTGTCTAAAAGACCTGATTTTTTCAGAAGAGGTATATTGGAAGGAATACTATGTGGAAATAAACAATTAAAACAATCCATGCAATGAGTTAGGCATAAAAATTAACCTCAAATATTCAATAAAAACTTTTTTTCTAAAATATATTAGGCAAATTCAACAAAATCGGTAAAGTTCAAAACCTTGTAACTTTTTTTCTAATTGTCTAAAAGACCTGATTTTCTCAGAAGAGGTATATTGGAAGGAATACTATGAGGAAATAAGCAATTAAAACAATCAATGCAATGAGTTAGGCATAAAAATTTACCTCAAATATTCAATAAAAACTTTTTTTCTGAAATATTAGGCAAATTCAACAAAAACGGTAAAGTTCAAAACTTTTCTTCTTTATAATAAACTAAACGACCTGATTTTTTTTCAGAATAGGTTCATAAGGAGTACTTACTTATAATCTATAACTATAATCTATGTATATACATAAGTAACACTAAGAACTAAAGAAAACTTGTTGAAAAATTATCGAACTTTTAAAGGAATCACAATTGTTGTCAAGGTCTAAAGTTTTCAAATGACCTTAATGTATCATTAAGTTCTTTTAAGGATATTCCATAGCATCTACCTCCACCTGATTGTACATTTAATGATTCAATTCTGCACAATATGTGGGTCACAGGTACCCAACAGATGTCATCTTTATCTGGCCAAGTGAACGTTTTCGCAGATACTGATCGTTTCATGAACTTAACAAGGATGTCCTTGTTTTCCAACGACGTTTCTACTATGTTGCCAACAAACCAATCATCATCAAAGACACAGGTGATGTACATTCCAGGATTGTACAAAGAAATGTCAATCTGGTTTTGGTGTATTGTTGACACACTTATATTAGTGAACAACTCATCAAATGAAACTCTTCTCATTTCAACCTCATTCACTGACCGAGGAATAAAACTATGGTGATTTCTAGTTCCAGGAATTGTCGAACAACTTTCATACCGTACTTGCAACTTGAAATTTGAACAATTGGTATCAACATCAATTTTTGGAATATAAAAGAACTTTATACCATGTATGTTTGTTGAACACCAACTAAACATTTTCTCAGGGGAATCAATTGGTTTGGTTGGTAATTGCAGGCTTGCCCGAGCAACAAGACGCTTGACAGTGCCCCCAACACCATCACAGGGACTTTTTCCATGTGATGTTGCAAAGAAGTGCCACTCTGCTTCTATGCCATGGTCTTCTTTATGATGACAAAGGTTTAAAATATTTTTATAATTTTTATATTGGGAAGCAGCACCATCACTAAAGTAAATACATCTGTTTATACCTGGCATATTTTCCTTTATACATTGAAGCAGTTGATGAATGAAGCAATGGACTGTATTTGTGTCATGCTGCAAATGGTCAGAAATGACAGTAACTTTGAGAAACTAGTTTATCACCTTTAACTTTGTAGATCACAAAGGGGTGCAACGTAGCTTGGCTATTGTTCCAATGAAACCCTTGTACAGCATCCTGAATGAGAAAACTATAATTTTCAGCAAAGTCGAGTAGCAGCAAGATATGATCAGGTGGTAATGTAGATTTTAATTGCTGTAAATAGGTTGCTTGACTTTTAGCTATAAAGTGGTGTTCTCGTAACTTTTCAATTTGGTTGCAAACCTTTTCAATGAAATCTTCTACAGTTTGCCTTCGTCCACTGATTGAACGTAACCTGATCAATATTATTTTCATTAAATAATTCTATCAGATGATCTTTTAAAGCAGTGCTACCTGGACATCTGTCACAACTATGAAGCATGCAGTCACGTTGTTCTGTGTTGCAAACTATTCTCTGTAGCAGATCTTTATAATCAGAGACACCTGGTATTTCTGAAACAAGAAGTTTAAAATTTTGGTGGTATTCACAAACGCAAACTGAATGCAATCCTGAAGCACCACCAACTGGGATGCACCACTTGGGTCTGAGCTCACAAAATTTAGAAAATCCAATAGTGTCCTCATGTTTGTTAATAAATTCCAAGTGTAGTTCTTTCAAATTAACCAAGAGCAGTCGTTTTTGGATGTGCTGTTTCACTCCGTCAACTTTAACTGAAACAAATTCTTTTTTACCTGGACACATTCTGGAATATTCATCACATGTATAGAATAAACGAACCCTTTCTTTTACTTCATCACTGATTGTTTTCCCTTCCTTTTTTGAAGGCTCTGCCAGTATTCCAAAAGACTTTTTTAACTCCCTGGCAGTTTTGACAGATCTTTGAGAGGTTGAGAAGTACGCTTGAGTTTTTTCAATAGACCAGCTGTCAGGTACTAAAGTTAATAACTTCAATTTCTCACTTACTGAAGAAACATCAAATTTTAATTTGACTAACTCCATGAGTCTACCCAAATCTTGTTTACTGTCACAACACTGTTCAGAATTATCACCTTTTTCATTTAGCACTTGTGCATCCACTCCCAACGCATTTGCCATTTTATTTTGGGTAATTTTGGTTAACTGCACAAGCTTTCTTTTCCCATAGCCTATTCTGTCTCTCTGTGCTACTAACTTTAAAGGTGAACATCCTAAATTCTGTATGCTTGAATTTAAATCATATTGTGAACAATTACTGTCTTCAAAGCTAACGTCCATGTCCTCATGCTGTTCTTCGCAAGATTTCAAGCACAGCAACTTGCGACAATCAGTGCATAGCTTTTGGCCTGGTAACAGATCAAATTCCTTAGCAAGAGCAATGCTGATGACTCGAAGGGACTCTACAAAAAAATTTTAGTCAGAATATTGTTTTTAGTTTTTGCCAAAAGTAGAACAAAAGAGAATTATGCTTAATATTGAAATTCACTCACTTTCCACCTTTTTTGCATGTTTTTTAAATGGATCACAGCAATATCTTCCATTAATACTCTCAAATCTAGTTAAGTAAATCTTCTCATGATGGTAACAAACCAACTTGATTGGAACCACCTTACTTCTTAATACTAACAATTCTTTTTCTCTCTCACTAAATTCTTCAAACTTCTTATTCCCCTTAAACTTAGTTAATGTAGTTTCATGGCAGGAGTCTTGTAAGCTGCTCCCAATACTGCAAACAGGGACCCCTGATGCACTAGCCATCTTCAACAATACTACATCTACAATGCTGGCTTTTTAAATTCCCTGCAAATATATTTTGTATCATGCAAAGTTCTATTCTATCATTAGAGTTCTATTCTAATATAAGAATTCTACTCTAAAATAAGAATTCTAATCTAATATAAGAATTCTAATCTAATATAAGAATTCTAATCTAATATAAGAATTAATATTAGAATTCTAATCTATTTTAAGAATTCTAATCTAATATAAGAATTCTATTTCCCATGCTCAAAATAGATATTGAATATAAAAGGAACACCTGCATACAGGTTTAGACTGAAATACACCAATACCATGATTGTCAATTGTTTTAATCAAAACTACAAAATATTTTGCAGTATTGTTTCTTATAAAACTATTAGTAATTTACAAGTTTTTATTAAACATTTGACATATAATTTTACGACTAATTCTGTGCATTGATTACTTTAATTGTTTATTTCCTTATAAAACCAATCTAGTCAACCTATTCTGAAAGAAATCAGGTCATTTAGTCAATTAGAAGAAAAGTTAGAGGTTTTGAACTTTACCGATTTTGTTAAATTTCCTTAATATTTTGGAAAAAGTTTTTTATTGAATATTTGAGGTTAATTTTTATGCCTAACTCCTTGCATTGATTGTTTTAATTGTTTATTTCCACACAGTATTCCTTTCAATGAACCTCTTCTGAAAAAATCAGGTCTTTTAGACAATTAGAAGAAAAGTTATAAGGTTTTGAAATTTACTGTTTTTGATAAAATTTGCTTCCTAGCTATGAAATTGTGATTTTTGTGAACATTTTCAGGACTATATATATATATTTATCATCTAAGATGTTTATATCATCAGAATATACCCGCTGTTGAATTATTTTCATCAATTTTCATTTAGCTAAAAATGTTACCTGTCTTGCATCAACGCCCTGAACTTGCTATTTTTGCATGATTTTTTACTTTTTTGACAATTTTAGGCCATACTGAATGGCCTGAATATACACCTTCCCCATTAGTCCCCACTAATTTTTTTGTTGATACTACAAGTTTATGGTTGGAGTGAACAGTGAAAAAAGATTCAGCCTATAAAGTAACTGTGACCATTGGTTTCTGCGGCTTTAAACAATGACCTAATTTTTTTCAAATTCCCTGCGGGTGTATTTTCAGGACCCAATAGCTGTTGATCTGACTTAATATTATTTTTTTCATTTTCTTTAACCTAATGGTCCTCTATGTATAGATGTATAATCAATCACATTTGCCATATTCAAAATGCCCAATTTTGGTCACGGGCACTTTGAAATTCCATTTTTTTTCTTGCATAAATGAATTTTCGGCACTTTTAGGCCGCCATTATGACTTGAATATTGCCCGACCAACTTTTTTGTTTGATTTTTTCCATAGTACTCATGGATACGTTTGAGATTGTTAATTTTGAGAATCTTAATGCAATTTGATCAAGAATTACTGGTGCTCAAAGTCTGCCAAAAATTGGTTCTGCACCCCAGAATTGGGATTTTACGAGTAACTGGTAAACTTTGAAAAGGCATATTTTTAAAACGAGAAAAGATACAGAGCTGAAATTTTCAGGATTAACTCATCTTACATGTAGAAACATTCCCATCAAATTTTATCAAAACCTGAGATGGTGCATGTGGGGACTTTAAAAATTTTGGTCCACTTGACACGGAATGACCCAGATGTGCATAAAATATGCACATCTAAGAAAAACGGAATTATAAATCATAGATCATGATTCACATCATGATCTATTACTAGCATTTGCAAATAAATGCAAGGCTCATCCACACATTATCTTTTTTCTTGTTCTTGCAATCTCCATTTTGTGTACTTTGTCAGATACTCCTCCATTTGTTATGAAAAATTAATTACTTTCCTGTATATAATCAAAATTGATACGCATGGGGCCTCAGAACCTCATTTACAAGCAAATCACATCATGTTTGGTATTTGGTACCATGTCTTTGTATCCAACATCTTTATTGGTTTCAATTGATCATTTGAGTGGTCACTATCTTCCTGTAGTGACCTGCTTTAATATGTATCTAAGCAAAACAAAAATATTATTTCATTATTTAGTCGTTAAGGCCCGTGGAGAAATCCACTTAGGCAGATGGGCAATGGAAAAATAGGTTGTTTTAGATGTTTTGCTGACGTCAGCAGTGAAGATCCCAAAAAAATTAGAGAAATTTATTATATTCTTTTATTGTAATGTGTAGAGGTTAAAACGCTGATCAAAATAATGTATAGGATGATATGTTTTCGAGGAACGCAAAAGGAGATATAAGGGTTTAAAAATTGTGCTGACATCAGCAAAGGCCCGTGAAAACACAAAAAAAATTTTTTAGAAATTTATATACCTGTTGTCTTCCTCGTATAGATCTCGAAACGCTGATCAAGAAAATGTATAGGATCATGTACTTTTGACAAACGGTTGCAGAGATATTAGAGTTTGAAGGTTTTTTGATGACGTCATCAACCCGTCCATTCCGAAACGGGTTTGGGGACCTAGGTTTGGGAAACTTACCCAAATTGGTCCCAGGTGGTCCCTAGTTACCCACGCGGTGAAAAATCATTAACGTCACCACCTCGTTTCCAAGTTATTTGGCCTCAAAGTTTTAAGTGCACTGTAATGGCTTCCCATAAATTATAATGCAACAAAACCTTTTGTTATATATTGCATATATAAAAATATATCTTTAGTAAACTTTAGACAAACTGTTAATAAAAATCAGTCCTTTTAGCAACTTTCATGCTGTTTTACCATCAATAAGCCTTACACAAAATTTCAAATCTCACATAGTATTCTGTCACAAATGTTCACATAAAATATATATAAAAAATAACAGAGTGCAAAACCAATTGGCAAATTTTTTAGGCTAATTAGTCAAATTAGAAATGCAAAAACAAAGTTTGAGTCATAATTCATGTTAAAAAACAACAACAATCAATTTAACAGTTCATTTTATGTCAATTTTTGCACTAAATTTGCAACACAAAATACAAATTCTAAATAATTCCTATGGTTTTCCTTTAAGTTTAATCAAAATATAAAAGATGAGAGGTGAACGCCAAAATCAAAGTTTGCAAAATTTAATTATTTTGGTATATATGTCTATTGATATATGCCCTCTAAAACAATATTTCAATCCAAAATGTGAAAAAGAAAAACAGTTTGCAACAAAATCAGTTATTCTGATGATATTGCATACTTTCTTTCCACAAAAGTGTAAAAAAAAGAATGGTTGTAGGAAATACTTCTGGTTCAACAAAAATCAGTATTTTTGATATATTGCATCTTGTACTCATTAAATATTACCCAAATTTTAACTGTGATTTGGAACGCATCAAATTTAGAAATAGAGAGGGATCAGTCATTTCGGTATGTTGTACAGAGTCCTGCCCGGTAAAGAATTTATATATACAAAATATAAAAAAAAAACTTGCAATGTGCAAAATCTAATTCTCCTTCTGTATGTCTTCTGTAATCAGTCTTTGCCCACAAACTATATATTACATGAAAATGTCAAAACCATAAATTAGAAGAAATTAAATTTATACATCTTAAAAATAAGTAATTTCTGTACTTTATTCTTAGAACTTTTTTGCAGGAAAAGAACTTCGCAAACCAAAAATAGAATCAGGAAAATGTTTAAAATTTTCAGGGTTAATAACATTTTATGAATTTTGTGGCAATTTTACGTTTTGTATATATATTGTCAGTTGAATTTCTCGTTTTCATATTCTATTTTCATTTCATATTTCAAATTCTACAAAAAATAGTTCTTTCGCTATATTGCATGATCCAAACACATAACATTTCAAAAAACACACAACAGTTTGTATATATTATATATATACACTATGCATATATATAAATGAAAAGTTACCCCAGCCTTTCATGTACATTTTTTACATTTAGGGTGAAAAATGTGAATCCTTCCGCTGCCTTTCCCAAAAAAATTAAAATAAAAAATAAATAATCAACAACCCATGTAAATACTGCAACAAAATCAAAAAATGTGAAAAAGCTACGTAAAGTTTCCCCATAATGTGAAAAACCTCTGTCAAAGTTTTTTCGGTGTTGTACTCCCTCAAAAAAGTTGAAACTTTTCTTAAATAAGACAATGTCATAAACAAAAACATTTTAGTCAGAACATCTAGAACAACAAAATCACTACACTTAAGGTACCAGAATTACTACATGTTAAATAAAAATCGTTTCGTCATATTACATGTAACCGATGTATATAAGTTTAGTTACACAAAATGTGAAAAATACATTATTTGCATATATACACAAAATGTGAAAAATACATTATTTGCTTAAAAACAGTCCTTAAACTATTCTTAAATATTATGTAATACTTTTTTAAAAGTTGTTGTGGCTTGGTAATTTAAGCTTAAAATGTCAAGTGAAATAAGTTACAGCCACATTCTTAGCAAAGACTACTACGATAACTACGGTAGCTAGCTTACATGTAAAAAGCAACATAAAACTCACAAGTTAGCTAGGTACTTGTAATCTTAAGTTTGAAGCTAACATAAGCTAGCTACAGCAGCTAATAGCTGGTCAGTTGAATATAAACTGGAGACTTAGCTAGGTATAAAGAACATGGCTACATAATTATAAAGTCCGAGCAAGCTAGCTATAGGTTGTTGTTGGTGTGGTCTTAACCTGCAGAAAACCTGTTTTCATTTATCATACATATTCCTATGCACTAATAGACAAATTACTTAACTAATAACAGATATTCGCCCGTACAAATTTCAGCGCATTAATAACTTTTCTTAAGGGTAACAACAAGGTCAATAATCGTATATTTAATTAACCTCTTGAAACTATTAACCCAATAGGGGAATTATTATTCTAATAATGACTTAGAAGTTGTTTATCTGGCCACAACAAGAAAATAGTTGCTGAGGTTATGATGACATTAACTGACTTGAGAAAGCTCCTAATAAAAACATATTACTGTTACATCCTGAATCAGCTGTTACTCTAGTTGGTAATTTTTTTGTACATTGCCTGTGAAAACCACATGCGGTAGAACTCGATGTTATTACCAAGCCGCATATCACTATAATTTATTACCTAGTTTTATTCGGTCTTCATCTAGCACCACGATATTCAAAGTGCAGTTGAATAGATTTATACTTTAATTGTTTTTTATTATTATGTCTATGTGTCGATAGTGTGTGTGTGTGTCTCTCTCTCTCTCTTTCAGTCATTCATTGCATCACTATTGACTAGCCTGTTTTGCTTTCTCCACGTTATTTATGTTTTTTTGTCAATTAATAACAAAACATTTTGTTTATTCTTGGTTTTTAATACGTCATTTTAAGTGTATATATATATGTACAATTTTATTTTATTTTTAACATTGACAGGATTTTTATGGAAAACAGTTATTTTAAACTGATGGTTTATAAGTTTTGAAAATAAGGCTACTTTGATTCTCCCTACGTTTGCAGTATCAAGTCATTATCATCTTACTAGTAAAATTATATTTGTATTATGCTCTAAATATATTATAGGTGTAGATAGATAACTTAATATGGCTGAGGTGTCAGCAAAAACACTAACAGAAGACATTGAAGAATTAAGAAGAAAGATTGCACTTCTTGGTATTTCTTTTAATTACCAGCATTAATTACTAGCAGAGTCTTGTCAATTGAGGTAAAAGGTAGGTTGTATGAGGCCTGTGTAAGAAGTGTTATGTTGTACGGTAGTGAGACATGGGCAGTGAAGCAGGAAGATCTTGACCGTTTAGAAAGGAATGATATGAGAATGGTTAGGTGGATGTGTAACGCCAGTCTGAGAGACAGAAAGAGTTCAGATGAGCTAAGAAGCAGGCTAAGTATCCGTAGAATTAAAGATGTTATCCAGATAAGAAGATTGAATTGGCTGGGGCACTTGGAAAGAATGGAGGAGGATAATTGGGTAAGAAAGTGTAGAGACTTGATAGTTCCTGGGGCAAAGCCCAGAGGCAGACCGAGAAAGACTTGGCAGGAGGTTATAAGGACAGACTTGATACAGAGGAAGTTGAGTTTAGATCTAACACAGTCTAGATCAGATTGGAAGAGGGTCATTAAAATACCCCGTCCAACCCATGCTAGCATGGAAAACGGACGTTAAGCCAAGAATGATGATGATGATGATTACCCACACACCTTTTAACCACTTGGATTTGTAATAAGAATATAAGGCAGTCCTTGTTAAGTAACTAGGAACAAAAGTCATTTCCAATCATTATGGGGATGAACACGTAAATTATTGAACCAACCAAACTAACGATGTTGTAAAAAAGTGTGAAGTCAGAGACAGCCATTCTTTTGTTGAATGGTTGGGTACTTTCATATCCAATTTTTTTTAGAAGTAAAACATTTAGGTTCAGTCATGTTATGGTAAACCAAAACTTACTTAAGCAGCGTTTACATTAT
Source organism: Hydractinia echinata (assembly GCA_030067915.1). Lineage (NCBI taxonomy): Eukaryota > Metazoa > Cnidaria > Hydrozoa > Anthoathecata > Hydractiniidae > Hydractinia > Hydractinia echinata. The sequence continues at coordinate 605,458 of JASGCC010000121.1, forward strand.
CAGATTTTGTGTGACAGATTTATCTGATTCAACAAAATCTGATAGTGTAAACAGAAAAATTGAAGGCTTTTTTGTTGTCAAATTTGTTGTCAGACAAAATCTAAAAAGTTGAAAAAAGAGAAATAACCAATGAAGTATATAACAGTTTGCTTTATTAAATATTAATGATTTGAAAATCCGTATGATTTCAAAAGCAAGAGAGGAGAAACATCTTTCAAGAAATCAAAATGTCAAAAACAGAATTTTTTATTGAACTTTTGAAAGGAAAAGAAGCTCTATGGAATGTAAAAAGTCCTTTGTACAAAAACAGGGATAAGAATGCAAAGGCAATCATCAGCGTTTGCGACAAATTAGAAATGAAGCAAAGATTAATCCAAAATCTTCTCTTTCACTGTGTTTTCGTTGCTTTTGTCTTCTCAGTAAAACAGCTATTACGATTGTGGTAGCAGCACACCTTCTTGCGTAAGGAACCATGTTGAAAAGAGAAAGAAAAAGTTTTGACATCAGATACAAATGTAAACGCAAGAATCTAATATGAATAATTAATGAGAAAACTCTTCAGACAAAATCTGATAATGTAAACGCTGCTTTAAAGATGGCCTCACAGTTGAAAGCTTTTAGGCCCTGGTTAAATTATTCTATATGAAATTGAGATCATTTAGACGATTCACCATTTACACCATTTCAATCTCTCTATATATTTTAGATGGTGACAGAAAAGCATATTATGAAAACTCTCAATGGTCTATACAAATGAACAAAGACAGCATTCAAAAGCTGCGAACGAAAAATAAAGAATTACGTTTAGATCTTGCTAAAAAGAAAGCAGTATGTAATATACCTTTATGTTTTAGTTGTTTACAAATTACTTATATACACATCTTAGAATAACGAAACACTTGCTTATTAAAACTTTATGATAATGGCTCATCACACAGGCAGTTTTATTTCCTCAAGACTTAAATGCGAAAAAAGAGAATTCTATAAGTTTGTTGCGTGTATTACGTATTCAAACAATACATATTTTAGAACATTTTGACTAAAAATGATTCTGTGAACTGAATTCTATTACACTCAAATCCTAAATCTGCGTTGACAATCTTCAATAAGAGACACAATGGAATTTAAATGAGTTATTATGTGATTTCGTGTTACTGGAGGTTGTGTTTTTGCATTCATGAAAGCTGCCTTAAATTCAACAACACACATTTTTCTTTAAGGGCGATGAAAAAGTTATTGATGATGCTTTCCAAGAAAGAGATCCTGTTCGACATTGTGCCATGAGAGGAATGTCTGGAAAGGTAGGAAGATTATGTTGTTTCTTTTTTAGTCAGGTAGTAGACGTGAAACTATTGTGTATAACATTTGGATTGTGTCTCTGTGATAAACCAAAGTAGGAGTGGTGACTGTAAACTTTTGCACTGTTAATGTTAGGGAAAGTTCCCGATTAATTTTTTGATTGATTTTTTTTCTGGCAAACCTCCTCTAGCTTTTTGGAAATACACACACACCCTGACGCAAAACATTGTGTAGCTGTAAAGTAGATTTTGTTCTGCTTTCAAAGCCTGATAACACTTGCAGATATTCTTTTTTCAGCGAAAAAAAGTTAAAACCTGTTTTCCAGCATTTCAGGCACTTTTTAAATTCTCAAAAATGATTTTTAGCAGAGTTATTTGTTGTTTATTGCATACCTATCCAAGAACGCAAATTGTGTACAATGTTACATATCTTTAATTGGTTGGATGGAAACATGTTTTTTAAGGCAAACAAGCATTAATTATATCCATGTTAACATAAAATGTTGTGTTAATTTTCCTCATGCTTATGGTTTTACCCTTCATAAACTTTAGAGCAAAAATCTTCATAATAAAATAACTCCTTAAAAAGCAAATAATCCTGTTTTCTTATTTTGCACCATAACGTGTAACCCTTACTATATTACAAATGCGATCTCCATGTCACAAACATATGATATGTTGGCATACATTTTTAATACTACTAGTAAGGTTTAAATTCAAACCATTAGAATTATTGCAAAGTTTGGGACTTTTGAGGCATTTGGCATGATTTATATGCCGGTAGTGGGCAGCCTGCACATTATGCTCAGCATCATAAGTCCATTTTTCCATTGTGTATGTATAATATTTTATTCTTATTGTTGTTTTTATGAAGACTGGGATTTACACTATATGCACAGTTTGTTTGTTGGTATAATTATGAAATTATTTTTTAGGAAGCTATTGGGAAACTAGACCAGCAGGTTTGTGAAACAAAAAAACGGTTAAATGCTTTAAACCATCAGTGTAAAATGCGGGAGAAAAAGTTAGCGTCGTTACAAACTGAGTATGATCAGATGCAGAAAGACGCGGCCACAGTGAATCTTGCAGCTGTTGGAGAATCTGAAGAAGCACAGGTAGTGTATTATAGATTCAAAAGAAGGGGAAATTTAGTTTTATCAACTTTAAGGCAAAGTTACAGATTTTGTCATTTTCCATACTTCCTACTGCTCTTATACAAATTGTTCTAACAAAAGGAATATGCTGTAGTTAACCAAGAGTGTATAGCCAAATTTTAAAAACAGATATGCCATATTTACTATATTATTCATGCTTCTCTGGTAATCCCCACGGAAGTCAGTTTAATTATTCATTTTGTAATATTTCAGCGACTACGTATTCTTGAAAACCGCTTGGACAAGATGAATTTGAAATTAAATGAAGCCAACAAAATTCGATCTACATATGTGCAAATACTTGAACATCAAAAAGAGGTATATTATGTCTGCACCATTATTATACAATTATAACCTAAAAATAGGGAGGAAAGACCATAAGAGTAAAAAGATATAATCTGCTAATATATTACATTACTTATACTAGTTCTTAAGGCCCAAGGAAAGATCCACTCAGACAAAAGAACATGCAACAGAAAAGATAGGATGTTTTAGAAATTTTGATGACATTGGCGTTGCATATACAAAACATTTTTATAGAATTTTTTTAACCCTATTGTTAAGAGCTTGAAACTTAAATACTGTCAGATCATGTGCTTTTGACAAACGGTTAAAAATGATGATGTCATGAACCTGTCTGTTCAGAAACCGGAGGGTTATCCCAGGAATTTGGTCCTATTTTGGTCTCAGGTGGTCCCTAGTTTCCCACGTAGGAAACTCTTTCCAAATTATTTAGCCTCAAAGTTAAAGTCGAAATAATTTTGTTGTTTAGCAATTTAGATATATTTCCTTCCTTTTTTTAAGAGACAAAAGTGTATGTCATCATTGCATAGCGCTGCTAACCAAATTTTTCCTTTTTTTTTTTTTCATTAGTATCTTTATAATATATGAAAAGTTTAAAAGCAATAATTTATGATAAATATGTTGAGGAACTTGGTTTAATTTTCACACCTGTATAATGTAATCAGAATTATAAAACAAAGTTATGTGATATTGTCATTAAACACAAAATAATTAAAGAGAAAAAGCGTTTCTATTGATGAAACAGGGTTCCCATGCCTCCTCATAAATCCTCAAATTCAAAAGGTCTCCTCAATTCTCCTCAATTTTTTTTGTAATTTAGGATTTCTTTTCAAATCTCCTCAAAAAAAATTTGACATTTGGTTATTTTTTATATATGCTATTTTTTATATTATTTATTTTGAATCACCACAATTTGTCGTTGCTGTGGCCTGCAAACATTACTTTTGGTTGTTGTGTTTGTATTTGAATCAAAGTTTCTTAGTTATCTTTTGTAAAAACATATTGAGATGCCAGTCTGTGTGTTCCTTCATTTTTACAAGTGCAATTTTTTCTCCTCAAATCTCCTCAATCTTGTTAACAAAAGCTCCTCAAAAATCACAAAAATCTCCTCAAAAGTCCTCAAATCTTCTCAAATTTTGTTTTGAAAAAAGAGTGGGAATCCTGTAAAATTAACACTGTGTCCTGAGTATAAATCACCCACCTTTCTGTCGCGTGTTAATTTTGCTGGTGTTAATTACTGTTGCCTGTTATAGTTTTAATGGTACTTTTCAAAGAAAAACCACGAGGAAAAAACGGGTCAGAGTCTAGTTCAATATTTTTATATGGTCATCTAAAGGCTGGGAAATTATGAACTATAAATGAAAAGCGAAAGGGAAAAAATCGGTTAATTTTTGTTCGCGTTAAATAATGGCATGCTAAAATATAAACCTGCGTAAGGTAATTACAAAAAAGTGAAACAGATGCCATCGCGATGCTAAAAGTGCATTATTTGGTACTTGCAGATATAACTTTAACTAAAGCCTCACTTGTTTTAGGAACGAAGAACATGGCCAAAACAGTTAGACGCTTTAGAACAAGGAATTAAACAGCAAAGTGAGGAGTTAAAAGAACTTCATATAATGCACAGTGATGCTCAAATAGCACGAGATACAGCACGTGGTGAACTATCAAAACTAGAACAGTCGGTATATGAAGCTAAGAAGGAGAGAGAGTCACAGCTGATGGAATACAAGAAGCAAGCCGCTGAAAAGAAGGAACATGCTGAAAAGGTGGAGAAGAGGGTAGGTTTATTTCAGATATTTGTTGCGTGATATTTATACTCTTGATTAGACAAAATCCGGGGAAGATTGAGAGGTATCAATGTTAACTTCATGGAGAAAATTGTGAAAAAAAAAGATTGCAGAAAAATTAAAGAAAATAAGTTAAAATACAGTAAAACAGCTTTCGGGAGTGGTGTTCATTTGGCATCTAAGAGCAATAACCTAGACAACAAAAATGCTTTCTACCTTTTGGTGGTTGAGAGTGCGATGTGCCTACCATGCAGATTAGTATTCTTGTAACATTTCAGAAGTAGAAAAACCTAAAAACCTTTTTTCTTTTGCAATTAATGTCAATGATTGTCATATTATACCAAAACTTGAAGGAATGACTATTTAAAACTAAAGTTTCGATATTTTTTTATTTCTTATTTCAGTTACAAAGAGCTTCGTTGCAACAAGATGAAGGTACTAACGGTATGTGTGATGCCAGTCCCTTTTTTACCATCTTATTTTTCAATGTAATTACCAGTAATGATGTAAAATAATAATTTATCCCAAGTTACCTATGGTTACCACCCTTTCCACAGTCGCAATTACTGTTTTTCTCCCCGGGGACTAGACAATATCTATTTCGGTATAAATATGCTCCTACATTTTGCTACATTTCCATCTTTTTTTCGGTGCCATGATCCTCATCAAACATCAACATGCATCACTCCTCTGTGATGTGAAACGAATTTGCGCTGTTAACTACATGCCACTGAATAACGTTTTTAGTTTCTACAGTAAGGAGGAGCTTATAAAAAGGAGGGAGTTAATAAGGGGAGAGGCTAAAATTAGGAATACGGTATTCTTTACATTTGCTGGACTAGATAACCTGCGCATTTCTGACTTCGAATAAAATCCATTACACGTACATAGCAGAAACTCTCAAAAGTGTGAAAAGTCTAGATGTTAATTGAATTCTCTGAAATGAAAATTCAAACTGTAGTCGTTTGGGAATCGTTTAAAAGTGTATTTTTTTCTTGATTTAGACCAAAAATCACAACTGTCGGGTGAAGAGCAAGAACGAAAAATTACAACATATGAGGAAGCCATGTCCAAAATCAAAGAAGCTACCGGTGTTTCAGATATTCAAGTGAGTTTCAAAATATTTGCCTTCTATATGTATATTTGGTAGTTTCACGAATGAATATAATACGTGCAGTTAGTGCCCGCAAATGCAAGGATATTTTTTGTTGCAGTGAATGTTTATTATGTCCAAAAAAATAAAAGGACAAAAAATTACTTTGACGAGACGAAATTTTGTTGCAACTGACGTAAACCGCATATTTTACCATAGAAAATATAACTGAATTGAATTCCAAGTTTTAGTCTTCAGAGTGTTAGTTTTTGCAATGGTAAAACAGGTCGTAAACTCGACTTTTTATTGGAAATCTGGACGTGGTTTTTCAACAGATAGTATTTTTATATTATATCTGGTGGATTTTTGTTTTTGTCAGACAAATATCTTTTTTGCTCCGCACTTTGAAGATCCTGAACCTGATTCCAGTGTTTGCCAGTGTGTTTTGTGACTTTTCTATGTTATTGTTGGCGCAACGTGTATTATAAAAAGCTATAAATCTAAAAAGTCAAAAAGCGAAAGCTGAAGGTGAAGGAAGAGAACGTGTATATAACCGAAAGTTATGTATGTAAGCAAAGCTAAAGAAACGAAAGAACGGTTTCATTTGATATGGTTAAGCCTTTATAATTCACGTCGGCACTCGGTAATTTCAATTTTCTGCCAACGTGGTTTTTCTTTGTATGTAACTTACGAAATTCTTGCTTTCAGTTGCTCTCTTAATTTAACTGTTGTTCGAATGAGAGTACGCAATCACAAAACAAAATATAAATTACCGACATGAAGCACAAATTTGCCGACGTGAACTGAGCAAATGCAATTTCACGTGGAATAAATTGAATTAGAAAGGCCACGGTTGTTCTGATTGTTAGCGTAAATAGGTATTTATTGTGACGTATTATTTGTCTGTAGGAAGTGGTACAGAGGTTCCTTTCACAAGGTGACACGCAAAAAACATCTCGAAGCATTGAAGTTGAATAACGATAAAACGTTGGTCAGGTTAAAGGAAGAAACTTGAGAAAATTGGCAAAGAGAATTTGAGGAAATGAAATATTCGGGTGAAGCGAAAATGTCGATGGTAACATCCATTCTACAGTTTTGGTTATTTTTTTATTGTCTTGTTGTGTTGTTGTTGTTGCTGTTACTGTCTTGTTGTTGTTGTTGTTGTTTTTGTGTTGTTGTTTGTGTGATGTGTTTTTGTTGGTTATTATAGATTAATTAGTAGATTATGGTTGTTGTTGGTTGTTGTTGTAGTTAATGATAATTTTTGATGATTGTTGTTGTTTGTTGTTTGTTGTTTGATGTTTGTTGTTGGTTGTTTGTTGTTGGTACTTAGTAGTTGGTTATTGTTGTTGTTGTTGTTTGTTGTTGGTACTTAGTAGTTGGTTATTGTTGTGTTTGTTGTTGGTAGTTGGTAGTTGGTTATTGTTGTTGTTTGTTGTTTGTTGTTGGTACTTAGTAGTTGGTTATTGTTGTTGTTTGTTGTTGGTAGTTGGTTATTGTTATTGTTGTTGTTGTTGTTTGTTGTTGGTACTTAGGTACTTAGTAGTTGGTTATTGTTGTTGTTTGTTGTTGGTAGTTGGGTATTGTTGTTGTTTGTTGTTGGTAGTTGGTTATTGTTATTGTTGTTGTTTGTTGTTTGTTGTTGGTACTCGTACTTAATAGTTGGTTATTGTTGTTGTTTGTTGTTGGGTAGTTGGTTATTGTTGTTGTTTGTTGTTTGTTGTTGGTACTTGGTACTTAGTAGTTGGTTATTGTTGTTGTTTGTTGTTGGTAGTTGGTTATTGTTGTTGTTTGTTGTTTGGTAGTTGGTAGTTTGGTTATTGTTTTGTTGTTGTTTGTTGTTTGTTGTTGGTACTTGGTAACTTAGTAGTTGGTTATTGTTGTTGTTTGTTGTTGGTAGTTGGTTATTGTTGTTGTTTGTTGTTTGTTGTTGGTACTTGGTACTTGTTAGTTGGTAAGTTGGTTATTGTTGTTGTTTGTTTTTGTTGTTTGTTGTTGGTACATGGTAGTTGGTTATTGTTGTTGTTGTTGTTGGGTAGTTGGTTATTGTTGTTGTTTGTTGCTTGTTGTTGTAATGTTTGTTGTTGGTAGTTGGTTAGTTGGTTATTGTTGTTGTGTGTTGCTTGTTGTTTAATGTTTGTTGTTGGTAGTTGATGATTGTTGTAGTTGCTGATGATGTTGTTGTTTTCAAATATTTTGTATTGATGTCAATGATGGTATGTAGTTTTATCTCAAATTTAACCATTCATTTCTTGTCTTTAGTGGTCAACGCTTTGCTAGAAGAATACGAAACAAATTTAAAATCAATTAAAGAGAAGTATATATTCTTGTTTTCATTCACTAAAAAAGTTATTAGTATTGCCTCTTAATCCTGAGAATAATTCTACTAACATTTAATTTAAAAGTTCTCAAGAGAACAAGATTTGTTTTTTGCCAATGGGGAAGTGTTGTTTGTTCAATAGAGGGGGAGGTTTGTTTGTGTGAGATCCGTTGAAGTTTGCGCTGAAACTGCTCTACACATTCCTTGAAGTTATAATATCGTTTGTGAAATGTTTTGCTAGGGTTGCCAAGAAATGCGAGAACTTAAAAATTATCAATAATCAAGTTACGTTTTTGATAATTGCTACATTTCTGTATTTTGTTTTCAGAGAGAGGAAGCCAAGCAGAAACAGAAAGCGACAAGCCATATCTTGGTTGATGTGAAGGCTGGGGTGGAACACCTTGCGGATAAATTGCAACATTTGAAAGCGCCAAAGGGACAAGTCCCACAAGCACAACTCTCACCGAACATCTGATGAATACATATTAGATCTGCTAGGTTTGTACTTTACTGTATACGAATGTTAGACTGGAATATAAATGTGTTTTTTTAAAAATGCTGAAAGAACAATTCCCAGCCTAAGAAGATATTGGTAGATTAAAGTTCCGTAGACTGATCGTGATTTTGTGTTAAATTAAATTTTGTTAATTACAACGAATATGAAGTAAAATGTGTGTTGTCTGTCCTAAATTCTGAAGATCTTGGAATTAAAATCAGTTTTTTACTTATCAGCTTGCGTGTATTATGGATTCTATAATTTTGCTATAAATGCATAGGTGTCTGTGAACAGAAATTGTTGAAGTTGATGGGGAACTAGAAGGTAAAGATATACAAGATGTTATTAAAGAAATGGAGGATTCAGAATTTCGAGTGTCAATGGAACAGAAACTGCCGGCTCACAATACAGAGTCAAACTACCTGCTGTCAACGAACGTGTTGCTGGATTTGATGGTATGTACTCGCAATTTTTGGATGGTCTGGTTTTACGGGTGCAAAATAGCGTTTTTTTAAAGTAATTTTTTGTAATGCACGAAGTATGAAACAGGTAACCACCAGGGTAGCCGCTAAAAATAAAAGGAAACTCCAGGGCACTTGGCAGCATCGTTGCGCATATGCAGGAAGACTAATAAAAGGCCAGAGATCTAAAAAAACTGGAAAAGTCAGGGAAGTTTGAAATTTGTGCAAAAACTCAAACGATTTAGCAAATTTTTCAAAAGCCATGAAAAAAATCAAGAAATTTTGTTGCACAAAATCTATCGGATTGCAAACTAAATAGTCTTAAAAAAGTTGGTTTGGTAATAAGAAATTTTACTTAATCAGAAAGTCAGGGAAATTTTTTTTTCAGTCATGGAAAAGTCCTGAAAAATGTAACTTGACTAGCTACCCTGTTCGAGATTTTTTGAACTTTTTCAGCTACTTTTCGACAGTCTTACTTTTCCCAAAAATATATTTAGTCGGAAATATTACTAGACAACGTTCCTGAAATTTAAATACTTCAAATATATACTGTGTACAGCTCATATATATGTTATATGTTATATGATGTATATGATATATTTTAAACCTCCTTGGATGTATATAACTCCATTTTGAAATAATGTACTCCTAAAATTATTCGCAGAGAAGACGTTTCTTAAAGGCAATCATCTTCGTCTGAATCCCATAAATGTTTTTTCATCCTTCTAGTAGACGCGCTCTGTAACCCATTAATTGTATCCTTTTTTCATTATATCTGTTATTACATAGATGATGACGATAGCGGAGATGATGATGACTATTTGTCGCGGAACGCCATCAAGAGAAATTCACAGCAAATCGTTGACGCCAAAAACAAAAAGCATAAAGCTAGACCAAAAAGAAAGAATAAAAAATAATTTTAGCACTTTTTTGTTTTTATTTTTACCATCTGTATATTTTGTCAATTATAAATATCCAATGCCGCTTATTTGCGTGATATTCTCGTAAAGACAGAACATTTTAATCTCAATGAACTTATATGAAGCAACAAAAAATTGTTTTTATGTCGGCCTAATCAAATATGCAACCGCTAACTATAATTATATAAATCTGTATAATTTTGATTTTAATATATATTTATGTATATATGTGAGTTTTTTTAATGCTGTTTAACTTAACCTCCATAAACTTTCCCATCAAGGTCTTCGCAACAACATTCACTTTGACTCGTTCGATTGCAATTTGTATTGCACAAGCTTTGTCGACGTCGTGGAGTCCAGTAATTCTATTTTTTTCCTCAGCAGGTCAAGTCAAGTCAATAGGGGATGTAAACCATAAGGTAAAACTATCCCTCCTAGGTTAAACCGTTACCTTTACTTTTTAGGATCAGTCTGGATGTTTCTTAACTTTGAAAGAATATTTTTTTAAAAATTATGAAGGCCAACCCTTAAGAACTAAATTTACTCTGTCGATATTTTATGTTATATTATATTTTTTTAGCCTAGTCTTTATAAAAAACCTGCGCGATAAGCGCCGCATTCCCCGCTCTGCCATGACTTTCTTCTGGCGTGCCGCGCGAGACGTTCTGCAGGGTACACATCTTTAGTTAATCAAGTCCAACAAACTAAAATCGAGACAAGTTTTTTTTATTTTGATGAATCTGTCAGATGTCGCCAGAAAGAGAATATATCAAAGCAAACTTGAACTTTTTATGAAAGTTTAGGTATATAGTATCTTTTATTGCATATTTAAATACCACGCAGATGCACACAAAACGCTTCTGAATTGCATTTACAGTCCAACCTTAAAACAAATTCCCATACCCCTCCTTCAAGTTCTAGATTCAGAAAGTCAGTCAAAAATATGGTACCTAGAAGATGTTTCATGTCAATAAGAGGTACGATAGATAATTTAGGAAACAGTGAGGAAAAACCTTAACAACAAAGCCTTCTTGTACTCTGAACTACTTCTTGTATCCCCTGTGGTGTGCTGCCTTACCACAGTGTCTAAAATTTCTGTACTAAGTTCGTGTGTAGAAGACTCTCGTACTAGCATCATTGGCATTTCCATGCCAACAAGAGGCCTTGTCAGCATTACTTATATTGGCCATGTTTTAGCTTCTTTGAAAAATAAGAAAGTTGCGCTGGTACATGAAACCTTATATTGGCGCAAAATAATCTTCTGATAAGATATCGTAGCCTAAATAGTCTAGATAGAAAGTCTTTTGGCCTATAATTTTCAGTTCCGCGAGGCAAATTACACAAAATTTTGCTTGAGCAAAGACGACTTGACAAGCCACTGAATAGCCAAAAAACATGGTGCGACTATACATGGTTGCTGTTATATTTGAAAAAGAAGATAACAAATCGCCAAAATAGGAGATACTCGCGTAAATAGTCTATGAAAAATCTCCTAACTAAGCTACTATCCTAATTTGCGGTTATCCCTGACTGATATAGGCGTACATGCAATAGCTGATACATCAGGTTTAAAGTAAATGTTTTTGAATTTGTGTTACTTTCCATGCAACAATCCTTTCAAAACTGTTGTTTAAATGGTGATCACAGTTCTTGAATACACCAGTATGACCTAAAAAATTTTAATGGGACGGGACAATGTCTTGTTTGATCCAGTTAGAAGTTTGAGGAATATCTCTCACCGTTGTTTTCTGTGTATTTTAGCAACCACTCACCAAAACTAAAGAATGCACAGTTGAAAAACTGCAAGTACACCTCAATTTAGGGAAATATACCTCCACTGAGGGACCCCTCAATTATGCGTTATACCTTGCTTAAATAGGTGACATCATAGCTTGCGTGGAAGACTGCCACCCACAAACTCCCATATAAAAGGTGAGTTTGGGCAACATGAATAAAATCCCTAAAAAACTCTTGCACTATGTGTAAGAACATTGAAATATTACACTCTATGCCGTACCATTAATAAACACTAATGGGTTCACCTGTGTCTGCTATTTTTCTTCTTTAGTAGAATACACGAGTTCACAGTCTCAGCTAACCATTGTTTAAATAAATCTTTCTTTTGTTACAACGCTCTTATTGAGAATTGAAAAATGGAAGTAAACTGTTATGAAGGCTTGACCATGAAAAAAAGTGAAATAATTTATTTGTGAAATATTTTGAAAAGAAAAGTTACAAATCATTCACATATGTTTTAAGTAGGGTTACTGGCAATAACATACTAAATTTTCATGCCATGAGACTAATTATTTCTTCAGAAATTACGAAATAGTCATAATGCCCATGGTCAAAGCCTTATTAAATTCACTCTGTTTATTTCCTTTTTTCAGTACGGAAAATGAGCAAAAAACTTAAACTATGAAAAGGTGTATTGTTGCCATGGGTAACAAAGTTTTTACAATCTTTTTGTATATATATATACACTTTTCGAATGTGTGTCAAAGGACACAATAATTCAAATACCTTTTCAAACTAAGAAATATGTTCGCTCTGCACCAGTCTTAAAATTTTGAACTGCACATTGCACTTGTTAGCTCTTGTTGTAATAACTTTTTTAAAATCATAGAAAGACTACATTTAAAAACTCGTATAAGAACCAGCGCTGACAGTTGGGGTGGGTGACCCATCTTCAAACAACACTGCTTTTTATTTAAAAATACTATAGGAATGCGTTGACAGTTAGGGTGTCAGCCAATCTTTAAATGTCGTGCACACAGGCATTAATAGTTGGACCATCCCATTTTTTAACGCTCTGACCCAACTTTCAACAGAGCACCCATTTACAGATTGTAAAGTATTTATGTTGGGCCAGTGTTGAAAGATGGACAGAACATTACCTCTATCTGCTTAGTGTTTAGTGTTGTCATAGGGTGTCAAAAAGTATAAGCATAAAAAGTGGGCAATATATTTTATAAGATCATGTTTTTTTAAAAAACAAATTAAAGTGTTCCCCTGAAAACCTGCATTTTTGATTGCAGCACAGCACCAA
>JASGCC010000121.1:618441-825034 GCA_030067915.1 Hydractinia echinata
TTTGGTGCTGTGTTTGAAAACTTAATTTTGAAAATTCTAAATTGTCCATGTCTTGCAGTGTGTCTAAACTTGTATCTAAAACAACTATGAAACCTATAATAATCCCCGCAAACAAGGTGTTGTAGCTGTTTGTTACTAATGGTATATTCACAACTTTAATTCCAAGCGTAAGGTTTTTTTGTTTAGAAATTACATGGTATCCAGGTAGAAAGAGTTGAACGGATACAAAGAGAAAAAGATGAATTAGTCAATCAGTACAAAATCCTTTTAGAAGAACGTGCTGGAGTTCAAACAAAAAATACAGAACTTCTTCAGGAAAGAGATAAACTTGTTAATAAGGTATAATGCTGTTGTTGACATTTTAAAAAATCCTATTTAAAATAATATTATTTTACGAAGATACGTATTGTCAACACCTTTTTTAATTTTAGATCTGTTTTTTTAATTTTTTCTAGCTGATTAACTTCGATCAAAATAAATCTTCAAATGACTTGCAGAAACAAATCGAAGAATGTGACAAACTGCAAAGGGAAATGGAGATTTGGAAAAGAAAATACTACATGCTGTCTGAGGTACTGTAGGATAGAATTTGTGAGATAATTTCTTATGATGTTATTTGTTTTGTAAGTTTTCCTTTCATGAACACATTAAATACCTTTTTTATGTTTTTATATAAACTTTTATTTAGGTCCAACCAGGTGACACTGAAATTGAGTTGCAAAGGGTATGTCTTTTACCTCCCCAATGTTTTTTACCTCCCCAATGTTTTTTACCTCCCCAATGTTTTTTTTCCTGACTTCATAATGTATAAATATCTCTACTTATTTTTGTTTGCATGTATTTAAACATATAGACCGGGAAGAGGTTTGGTGTAAGCTTTGGCTTAAAACGTGGTCCTGTTTTCCTTGGAGAATCAAAAATTGTAATAACAGCGATCGACTTAAGTCATGAAGTGACCCCTTTAGCTGATATAAAGTGAGTATAGGGGAAAACATAATTGTTATGTAGATTTTTTTATAAGCATAAACTTAAATCTTTGAACTTAAACCTAAAGATGAATATTAAAAAAGGGAATATTTTGATGTTATGTGTATCAAAAAGAACACTTTAAGTATTTTAGGGTGTGTTGCATTAATCAACTTTTTAGAAAGTTTTGAATTTAGCAGGTCACTTTTTTTTACATGTGTCTTGGCATGGTAAGCTTTCTATTGAACACCTTTCTTAAAAAAGTCTGTATTCTTATGATATGTTTCTAGGATTGGTGATCTTGTTATTAAAATCAATGATGTCAATGTGCAGGAATGTGACATGAATGCTGTAAGACAAATTTGTGAAGAAAGTGATGAGAAAATGAAACTTGTGCTGCGAAAGAAAGTAAGGAAAACATTCCAAGATAAAGAAATACCTGTTGCAGGATTAAACCTAGAAAAGTTCGATGATCTGGGGCTCAAAATAGGAATATTTTGCCTAATTAGGGGCAAACATGCTAATGCTCTTGGGCTTCAAGATCTGGATGAGATTTTAAAAGTAAGTTTGTCTTGCTTATAGTCTGTGGCATGTATAAACATGTACAATTTTTTACTTATTTGTTTTTATTTCCTTTTCCTTTTTTTATTAAAGCACTTTTTAATATGAGATGGAAGATAAATTTTAGCCATTTCAGTTTGTTGTTCTAGTTATTGTTTAGCTTCCATTCTGCCTATGTTTTTTCTTAATTCTATTATGTGGGAAAAAGCTTCAAGATAAAACAAAAAGTACATTAAACACATGTAAAATATGCAGTAAAATATACCATATTTTAAGTATGCATTTGTAGGATGCAATTTACCTTCGTATTTAAAATTATGATACCTTTACTTATTAGGTGAATCAATCTGATACAGACAGCTTATCTCTTGCAGATATACGGTCAAAATTGACAAAAGTCGTAAAGACAAAAAAAAGAGGAGATATTCTTGTTAGGAGATACGAGTGGCAACAAGAAGCTGGGAGATTTCGATCACCAAGTCAGTTAACTGACAGTACTGCCAACAAAAGTGAAAATTCCAGCATAAGTCACTCACGACAAGATTCCAAAGCTTCTTTTACTTCTTCCATGTCGTCAATGTCACAAGATAGTCCGGCCTTTTCACAAAGATATCTCCATGAGAATCATGTAAATGCCAGACAATCAAGGGAGACAACATCATTACACAATCACTCACGGCAAGGTTCCAAAATTTCTTCCAATTCTTCCCTGTCATCAACGTCATACGAAAGTCCAGCGTTGCCACAAAGACCTGAATATCCAAGCGGCATAGATTTAGAGAACAGGTCTGTAAATCCCAGACAATCAAGGGAAACATTAAGAAGTTTTGATCGCACTGTTGAACAAGGAGACTATTCTTATGTCAAAAGTTATCAGTTAAACTCAAATGGAGAAATGGTTGAAAGAAACACCGCCCAGTTAGTGTATTTCCTTTCTGGTTTTAAAATGTGAAAAATACTATACTATTATTTCATTGTTTCTCGACTCAAGTTTTTGTCATGTAGTCCTTTTTTTTTTACAGGGATATACCTGAAATAGAAGAAATCATATTGGAAAAAAAAGTATATGAAAGTTTTGGTTTCCAAATGATCGGTGGAAATAAAACAGGCATCTTTGTTTCTGCTGTTGATCCTTGGAGACCTGCCGAAGTATGTGGAATGAGGAAGGGATGGAAAATTTTAAAAGTAAGTTTCTAGTTATTTAAGGAGTGGTATAGGAATACTTACTGAAGTCAAGATATGTTCATTCATCACAAGAGTTATAAATATATACATATATATATATATATATATATATATATATATATATATATATATATATATATATATATATATATATATATATATATATATATATATATATATATATATATAATTTAATTAAAAATCTTTACTTTTTTTAATCACTTATTGGCATGTTTTTGTTGTCGAAATAAAGGAACAATATAAAACTTGTGTAAGCAAAATTTTAATATAATGTTTCTTATTTAAATGTGATCTTAATATCATTCTGATAATAACTGATTTCACCTATTTGTTATTCGTTTTTGTAAGTTTATTTTTGCATGGATATTTCCTGATATTCTATTGTAACAGGAGCGAGCAAGTCAGTTCTCAGCATTAAGGCAGACAGGAGAAAGCTCCATGTTGATTATTTTTGAAGAAGAAAGGGACATTTTTTAATGAATGGATGGTGGGGGTCAACTCTTCGTACATCATGATTATTTGCTACAATTAATACTAAGTGCTCAACATGAAATACAAATCAATCTTAGAACTATATACTATATACTGTGAACCTAACGTCTTATTGGGAGGGATATCACAATATCAAATAAACTATTTTTTTTTAGATCAATGGGTCTTGCTGAAGAATGTGGCGTTTTGTTATGCTGTTGAAGTCTTAAAACGATTTAGTAACGACGAAAAAAATTAAATTTGTATTTGAGAAAACGTCAAGTATGTAATTTTGCAGCTTACTGTTATCCAATACATAGTCCTGTATTTATGTAAAGAAAAATGTCAACCTTTCTTTTAGTAAGTCATTTTGAAGAAATGTTGAGAAAGAAAGCCATATGATTCCTCCACGTTAAGTAAGATTGACTTTTTTTTTTTATAATTCTTATAGGGTTTTTGTTTACTATTTTCACAATTACTTACTTAGAGCGCTGGTTCCATACAAAGCAAGAGGTGCTGGTGAAATCTCCTTCAATCAAGGAGAAATCCTCTGTGTAACCAACTCACATGTTATTATGGAACCCGGTCAGCCGTATAAATGGAAAGCCATCAAAGAAGAAATGAGTGGTACATATCAAATATCAGGACTGATTCCACGACAAATAAGGTAAGTCCTAATGCTAAAGAAATATAAAAAGATTCTAAATCTTAACACGCTATGTAATAATTTTAATCCTTAAATGATATAGTCCCAGGTCTCCCACAGCAATCGAAGAGCATACATACGAAGAGATTGATGAAGATGCATCTTCTATTGCACATTCTATGCGAGGACGTACTGAGAGAAGATTTGGTATGTGCTTCAGATCTAAATCTTTTATGACCCTTATTTCTTTAAATTGCTTAGTCAGCAGTTTCCTGATTTCCTCTGCTACCGTATGTTTACAAATAAATGTACTTATTCTTAGAGTTCTATTACCAATAATGGAGCCTATTGGGGAGTTATTGGTGTAAAAAGACTGCACACTGGGACGATTTGGTGACGAAAAAGCAGAATTATGCACCTTCTGGATGGGTTATATGTGGATATAAAAGTCAAAATAACCAATTCTTTTCTTATGTTAATTACATAGCAATGCCATTACAGCGGTTTGTTTTGCGTTCGCTCCAGACAAACAAGGATTATTTAGTGTAAATAGTTAATTTTTCATTACGTGATTATGTATGTATGTGCTTATGAGCATTGGATTGCACTTATGAAACATATGTGATGTTTGAGATATAGGTAGTTAAACAAATATTTTAAAATTATTTAAGACATCCTTTTTTTGGTAAAAATGTTTTTAGTAACTCATTAGCTGTGGTTTGTTTTCGTGGTAAAGGCATAAGATAAAATGTATATAGCAATGAACTATTTGACGAATGTTAGAGTTCATTTCAAGAGTTCGAAACGATGTGCTAAACTAAAATCTGAGATGCACTTGTTGGAAATGCACCAGTTTGGAGATGATGTACATGTTTTTTTTTTTCAAAAGAAAACTAAACAATGGCTTAGGTCCTGGTTTTGTTGAATTTTTGCGATTTAGAGTCCTAATCGTTTCTTAGATCGTGTTTAAAATCTGGTTGAATGATTTCTTATACATAGCTATGCTCAGACATTCGATTTTGTTTTGTTTTTGTATCTCTGCACTGAAACATAATAAAGACACATTTGTTATTTGAAAAACTTTTTTGTTAACTAGATTTTGTCGTTTTGAAGAACAGATAAAAAACCTTGTCTCATGTTGCAAAAAATTATTAATAATGAATTTATAATATTCCTACAACGCACAAAGAAATTCATATGTACCAAAAAGATATTGTTTAATAATGTTTAAAAGATGTTTTATCTTTCATTTTACACTTTTTTTTATGTTTTTTATGTCAAAGTAACAGGAAACCTATTTTTCAGAACATATTTTACTTGTATAAATGTAAGACACTTATAAATAAATATAAAAAAAAATGAAATGAAGTTTTTTGTTTAAAGTCTATAATGACGAG
Source organism: Hydractinia echinata (assembly GCA_030067915.1). Classification (NCBI taxonomy): domain Eukaryota; kingdom Metazoa; phylum Cnidaria; class Hydrozoa; order Anthoathecata; family Hydractiniidae; genus Hydractinia; species Hydractinia echinata. The sequence goes on from JASGCC010000121.1 coordinate 623,689, forward strand.
ATTATTACCGTTCCAAGCAGGTAAACAAAATCTAATATAGTTTGTGTGTATTGTTTTAACATGATTCTACAAAAAATCTCTTTCTTTTGAGTTAGTTTGTTTACGTTGTTTTAGTTACAAATTTTTCATCAGAATACTAACATAAAAAAATTCTCTTTGTTTTTGTTCTAAAGGCTTGTTGTTTCTAATTGAAACTAAAATTAATATTAAATTTAGAATACTAAATGTGAACAAATTCAAGTATGGAAGAATGGCAACAGACTCGCTTGGATAATTACTTAATAGAAATATCTAAATACTTAGAAATTGAAGATACTCTTATGAGACTGACTATACGTAATATATTTGACATAAATGACACACAACTTGTCCAAAATGGTTTAATAAACAAAACAGATGCAGAAAAAAGACAGAAAATTATCGAAATATTGAAAAGACGTGGTTCTGATGCATACTGGGAGTTTTGTCATATTATTCGTCAAAAACTCCACAATTGTTTTCCATGTTGCATGATGTCAAGGGCTACGACACAGCCACAACTTGTACAAAATGTATAAATGGTGAAGATGCATTCTTTGAATGTTCCTACTGCAAAGGTAAAACATCTCCATCTTCATTAAACTCTTTATAATCGTTCTAAGAACTAATTTAACATATCACCACGTTTTGGTGCAAAGAATCTATGCACCAACGTGTGATGGTATGTTAAACACAATTCAATATGTGTCAAACATAAGTACATAATCATCAATTCTCTCTTAGGTTTAGTAAATTTCCTTTCAAATCCAAGAAACGGTGTTTTTATAGACAAGCCAGAGACATCATAGAACTTTTTAGGGCAACGAAAGAAAAATTGGAAGCAAAGGACAGTGAGTGTAAATATTTGACCACAGAAATAAGTAAGTTGACACAGGAACGCCATGAATTGTTAGTTCGACATGTAAATGATCTTGATCGTTTAAATATAAAAGAAAAAGAACTCAAAACAAAGACAAGGAATATGAGACTCTGCTGGTAGAAAAAGATAACGTGGTGATTCAGAAAGAAGAACTGCAAATTAAAATCGAACAGCTTCAAAATATAATTTCAACACTTGAAAAAGATATCAATGAATACCAAATTAAACTTAGTGAACATCAAAATGATCCTATTTATGAAAACCAACAGACAATTGAAGAAAATGCAATCACAGAGCTCAAGAGCAAGCTATTGCAAGCAAACCACAAAAATAAAGTTTTAAACGAAGATCTTGTTGTATCGAAGAAAGAAACTTCTAGATTGAAAATAAAATTTGAAGCACTGGAAAGTGCATTTAATAGACAGAAAAGAGAAAATGACAGAGTTTTTGAAGATCTAACAAATAACTTAGATGATGTACAAAAACAATGCAGTTCTGTTTCTATGGAGAATGATGTGTTAAAAGAACATATAAAAATATTAAAAATTGAAAAGTCAGAGGCCATGATGGAACGAGACCATCTCTTGGAAAAGGTGTACGAGAAAGATAAACTGAGCAAAAATGCAACTATGAGTTTATGTACAGCCGAACAGAATTTAAAACACGTGCAGGTTTGTTTCATCAATTTTATTTTCATCATCACGGTTTCGCTGAACCGAACCCTTGAGTTTCTTATACAGAATTTGTATTTTTCTAAATAGTCCATCTGTTTTCTTATCAATTTGATGTTTTATCCAGAATTTTTAAATGAATACAGAGAATCTGTTCCTTTCTGTACTTTAAATTTTATTAATTGTTTTATCTATATAACAGAAATTATATAGTAACCAGATCGAGAGAGTAGACCGAATGCAAAGCGAAAAAGAGGAGCTTGTGAATCAGTATAAAACTGTTATAGAAAACCGTAATGAGCTTCAAAGAAGGAATGAAGAATTGCTTCAAGAAATCGACAATTTTGCCATAAAGGTAAAATCTACAAAATATTTCTGTGCAATTCTGATCATAATATTGACAATATGAAATCTCATAGGTTAACTAACCATGGATTGACCAAATATAAAACTTATCTGTGAAAACCAAAAAAATCAACATCGCTACCCAGAAATAAGAGTCAGTAGTAATTGCACATAGATTTCCTATAAAAAACCTGAACATGTTTTTTACTTTTACTTAAAATGTATTTCTTCGTTTTACTTTCCTGGTATGCGCTTTTATGTAATGAATTGTGTTACTGGCCACCTTAGCAATTTCAGCAATTTCCTGACCGATATGTTTCTTTTTAATCCAGAAAAGTTCTTCTTGCCCGCTGTGCTTTTGAAACTTTTGATCAGTTAAAGATGTAAGTTGAAAACATCAAATCTCCATCACCAATTTAATGTTGGCTGCTAAATGTAATACATTTTATATTTTGCTTGACTTATCAATTTTATAATGCGCATGACATATTGAAGATGTGTTTGAATTCGGTGATGATTTACCTTAAATTCAAAATATAACGTAAATGGAATTCCTGGAAACTCTAACACCTTGTTTAAGTCAAACTGTTTCATTTGGTCCATTAAATTTTTTACTCATCTGGAGTCCACTGTAACTATAAATAAATATAGTTAGATAGACAATAAAGTCACTTTGTAACAACCTTCAATTTTATTCTTTACAGCTGATGAACTCAGATCACAGTAAACTTTTAAAAGAGCTGCAAAGTCAAGTTGACGAGTGCATGATGCTGCGGGATGAGGTTGAAGTATGGAAGAAAAAGTTCCACATGTTGTCATCGGTATATATTTACTTTTGTATGCAAGCAATCTGTTACATGAATAAGCTTATTCAAAATTACCAATGCTAATTTCTTGTGCATATGCAAAGAAGAGTATTCGGTCAATCTTTTGTTCGATTTGGAAGTATGTTGATTGTTATAAAGATCATTTGTAACATCTGTGTGTCGTTTGAGGTTTAATTCTTACAAATGAAACTGTTTGCTTTAGAATCACCTTGGTGACACTGAAGTTGTTCTGCAAAAGGTATATTGATGACCATATGTCTTGTCGACATTGTTTTAATTACCCTGTTTACGTAATTTGATAATTATCATAGACCGGAGGGACGTTTGGCGTACGATTTGGACACAGCAAAGGTCCAGCATTCCTTGGTGAATCTAGTATAGTAATTGCAGGGATTAAATGGAACCATCAAACAGCACCATTCTCTGAAGTAAGGTTAGAAAAATGTTGCTTCTTTGCACATTTGTGACTAATGCTTTTAACAATTAATTGGTTGTTGATTATGTTATTTTAGGGATGGTGATTTTGTAATTGCCATCAATGATGTCAATGTACAAGAAAGTAATCTGGAAACAGTTCGGAGAGTTTGTGATGAAAATAATGAAAACATGAAACTTGTGCTTCGAAAGAGAATTAACAAAACGTACCAAGACATGACTATTACGTTTGCACCATCAGAATTTGAAAGTTTAGACGATATTGGATTGAAACTGGGAGTGTTTTGTCAATGCGAAGGGAGACATTCTAATGGGATACAAAATCTAGACAAAATCTTAAAGGTAAATTTTGCCTTCGTAGACTGTGCTTGTATATTTGTGCTTAAAATCTATTTGGTGACTTTTTTTTATATTTCCAATTGCCAGATAAATGGTGAGGACGCAGATTTTTTACCCGTCGTTAAAATAAAATCAATATTAACAAGAATGCTGCAACAGAAACAAAAAGGAAATATTTTGGTACGTAGGTATCAATGGAAACAAAGCACGGGAAGAATTCGCTCAGAAAGCCAATTAAGCAGTGTTTATGATACTTCTATGCAACAGGCTACTGCAAGACCTAGATCAGTAAGTCACCAAATTATCAATTATCCACATGAGAATTATCCTTTATATCATCGCCGGACGTCAGTTCCAATCAACCTGGAAGATGAGCCATTACAACAACCTACTCCGAAAAGTCCATATGTTTTAGAAACAGAATTGATAAAATGCAAAGAAGAAAATTTGTCGTCTGTAAATTCACAATTTCCTGATCCAGTATCACCAAGGGATTCTCGGTCTCGTAAAATTAGTCGACTGACAAATCTCGACTACTCTTATGATCAGGGTGACTATTCTTATGTGGAGAGCTATCAGTTTGACACAAGTGGAGGTATCGTTGGAAGTAATGCATGCCAGTAAGCCACTTCACATCAAGATTTCTTTGTTATTAAATTTCTTGTTGTTTTTTGTGTGTTGTTTTTCATTTCTTTCCTCCTTAATATTCTAATTGATTTAGTTTTGAAAATACTCTTAGGATATTCTAACTCATAGCAAAACGAAATCGATAAGTTTCTTTTCCTATCACTGTGAATTTACATCTGTTTAACATTTGTGTGGAGATCTAGCTGATTTTTTTTTTGTTCATCTTGCTATTAAAGCGACGGAACCCAAAGTAGCTTTAATGGGAAAGCCATAAAATACCTAAATTATAGGTTTCTTTAAAGCAATTCAAAGTTTGGAGAAAAATCCTAGAATGTCTCTGGCAAGTCTGGATTATTCAGGCCAAGTACATGCTCACTGTTTCGTCGTGTTTCGTCTTAAATTGCCTCACAATACTCTGTATAATTTATTCTTTAAAAAATCAAATGTGATTGTGTTTTTCTTCTGTTCCTTTAATAGGGACGTCGTAGTGATTACATTAGAGAAGAAAGTATATGAAAGTTTTGGTTTTCAAATGATCGGTGGAAATAAAACAGGCATCTTTGTTTCTGCTGTTGATCCTTGGAGACCTGCCGAAGTATGTGGAATGGAAAAAGGATGGAAAATTTTAAAAGTGAGGTTGACATCTCCTGATTGAATTATACTGTTAGGCGAGTTTTCTAGTAGCTTATAACTGGACATGCTCTTCGACAGCACTTCCAGTTATATAGTTATGATTTCTAAGGCTATCCATTGGAATCTGGAGATTTTATATTGAGACGTCATTTCTTTTATTGTAGCAACAGAGAAATAAATACTTGCTTTTTTAGATTAATAAAGTGGATTTTAAAGGCGTGGCCTTCTGTTTTGCTGTGGAAGTTTTAAAAAAGTTTAGTACAGACGAAAGAATTACATTTGTTTTGGAAAAAACTTTAAGTAAGGTTCACATTTATTTGATTTTTTGGCATTTATTTGATTTTTTGTTCAGCCATGTTTTTAACATTTTGGAAAGCGACTGCACATAATCTGTGTTTGTTCAATTACAATATTTTACCTTTGATTTTGTGTTTATTTTTTTCAACCCTTACCACTGAAATTTTTTTTTTAAATTATTGAAAAAGGGCAATTTTCTTGCAGAATTACATTTTATTAATGTTTTGTTAACATTTCGGCGATTCTCGTTTTAATTTTCGCGCTCTAAAACAAGGACAGAGACTATCTTGGTATTCAGCAAATTCAGATAAAATATCAAACTTGATTTCTTTTAGTAACTCAATTCGAAGACGTAATCAAACAAAAACCATATGACTCTTTTCAAGTAAAGTATGCTACATTCCATATTCTAGATATTTCTTGTTCTTTCTTTGTGAGCCATAGATGTGTTTACTAGATTTTTCCTTATCTTCAATTTCGTAGAGCGCTTGTTCCTTATACAGCACGTTGTGCAGGAGAAATGTCCTTTCTTCCGGGAGATATCCTCTGTGTAACCAACTCACATGTTATTGTGGAACCTGGTCAACCGTATAAATGGAAAGCCATCAAAGAAAAAAAGGGCGAAACGTGTTCAATTTCAGGACTAATCCCGCGACAAATAAGGTCAAGTGTAATTTATTGAAAGGCAAAGCGACCAAGTAGTCTGTAAAATGTTGAATTTCAATTTTTTTTGTTTAGTCCAAGATCTCCTACTGCTATTGAAGAGCATTTATATACTGAAATTTGTGAAGATTTGGATTTGCAAACATCTGCTGAAGATCAGCCAGAAAATGGATTTCGTATGTTTTTTTTTTAATAAGTATTCAATTTTTAGTACGATGCTTGTACGAAGACGGAGCTTAAAATTTCAATACTATTTCAACAGACATTAGAATTGTTTGTTGTTATATAATCCAATCTTTTTCTTTTTTAGAGTTTTATTATGAGATGACGCAATCAGTGGGACAATTTTTGGTATAATAGAATATCAGTCTATATCGTTAAAAGACTAAATTATTTAAAACTGCTTTTTCTGCTCACGCATATTTAACATAAATTATGCTATGCATATTTAACATAAATTATGCCACGCATATTTAGCATAAATTAAGGCAACTGAATTGTTAAATTTTTAATAGGTCTTTCAAATCTATTTTTGTGTAGGACTTATATTTTCATGCTTTGGACCTAAAATATGAGAGTTTGGAAGCCATAAAAATTCATCATTTTCTGAGAAGAAACTTTATGGGAAGGGTTGTGGTTAATACTTGTTAGAATCTATTTTTTTTTTAAATATTTTTTTTGTTAAAAATAAAAGAAAACAGTATATTACGCGCTTTTTTATAAGAACGAGTAATATCTGAGACTTGCTTGCTGTTCTCATTTTATGTGTTTATATAAAAAAAAATTTTGTTGCTGATAGAGCCCTATAATTGTGTTCATGAATACAATTCTTTTGTTTAAGAAACACGAGGTTAAGAAACACGAGGTTAAGAAACACGAGGTTAAAAATACCAAAAACGTAAGAACCATTTAACATTTAGAAAATATTGCCAGCTTGATAATCTGAAACAAAACAAGAACGATTTCATTTTTAAAAAATGTAATTGATTATCAAAAAAGAGAAAATTGTAACCTATTTAAACATCTGCATAAAAATAGTGACAAATTGAACCCTCGTCCTTAACCCAATTACGAATTACATGGAATATTAGTATATAGGTATAAAGAAATAAAATATAAGCCTAAAACCAGTGTTATTGCAGAAGATTAATATACATATACCATAGGACACTAGGCTTATTATGATTAAAAATTTTAGGCTCAAATGGATGATTTTCTAAGAAATATTGAGCCTGCCTTGGAAAATTTTTTTTAAAAAAAACGAAAACATGTAATCACGCCAGAGCAAAGAGCGGCCACAAGCGATCGTTTGCTTGAGAGACTGTAAAAAGAGAATTTACGTCGTGGATCTTTTCTTTAGCAAAATTCAAGTTCAAGCTCTCGGATTTAAAAACAATAATAGCTTGAGCCTGAAGTTGTTTTTACTTTGTTGTTATTTTTGGTAAAATCTTGTGCTAGTGTTCTTATAAAATTGTTCTTATAAAAAAGAGTGTAATTTGTTTTTATCCAAGACACGCAGAATTGCACTAAAAGAGCTATTTTCCGACCACAACTTTTTTCTGTTAAGAAACAAATTACGAAAGATTGGGAGCTAAATCACTGGCCAGGTTTCTTATAAAAAATCATAAAGGTTTTGCTGAAGTCACATGAAACTTTGAGAGGTTGTCTTTCTCGAACTCTATGAATTTTCAACATTCTCTTGGTGGAGATAAAATCAGTTTTTATATAGATAATATTTCTTTATCTGGAATTTTACTATTTTTAAAGCTAAAAAGTATATGAACATATATATATATAAGTATTAAATGATAGTTATGACATGGTGTATATTCCTATCTTCCCTTAAAAACAACATTTACTAGCTAGAAAAGTTTGCTATGCTATGTTAGATTTTTTGAAAAATTATAATCCTTCTTAACCCTGTTGGTTCCGATGGGGGAGGATCCCCCCCCTGCTTTTTCTTAACGCTTTTTTGTGATGCTGCATAGTTATGATACTAAGTTTTCATATTTAACTATTAGACATTTGCATGCTAAATTTTTAGGTCTAATACCTCTCAGAGCCATAGCTATTGGCCATTACTCGAAATACTCCTAGAATTTCTATGAAATCCTTATAATCGGGAAAAATATTACCTTCTATTAGGATTATCCTTATAACTTGAAACGTACAACCAATTGTATTTCTTCAAGGGGAATTAAAGTTTGGTCACCCAATTAACGTGAATATATGTTAAATAACTTATTTGGCTATCAGAATGTTAAAATTCGTTCTAGAATTAAGGTAATTGAATTTTAAACAGATAATGGTATTTTGGACAAATTTTAAGTATGTTCGAAATACCCCGGACCGAATAGGGTTAAAATTTTGGACTTGTTTCGCTAATTATGCTAATTATGGCTGACTTTACATTTTATTGCATGTAAATGGGTGCAGCTGTTCATTAAATATTTTTAATATTTAGAGTGAAACAAAATAACAAGAAAGTATGACCGTAAGTAAAGTCTTACTGCAAACGAAAAGAGATAAAAAAAAAATACTAAAATTATCAACGATTTAAAAGCTTCGAAAAAATTCATTGGTTGAGTTAAAATGGAGAAGTACCAAGAAGATTTGTTGCACCGTTATTCGTTAGACATGTTAGCTAATCTAGACGTCGACAAAACATTAATGGCTCTCCGCGTGCGTGAATTAATAGTAGAACATGATGTGAACCTTATACACGATATGAAAACGCCAGAAAAATGGCGTCAGATCATTAACTTGTTGAAAAGATTGAGAAGTGCTGATGCATTTTGGGTATTCTGTCATGAGATACGCAGCCAATCAAGCGAGTTGTTTTACGCATTGCATCAAAACCAGGACGGAAATTCCGATACATGCTGTCCAGAATGTAAAAACGATGAATGGGGTTCTAGTAAAATAATAATTAACGCAGGTAAATATTTCTTTTTTTTTTGTGCTTGCGATTTATTTTACCCGTAAACTAGCCTCGCTGCAACCTGTCTTGCTCCACCAGCTTTCTTAAAACGTGCGCACTTTAACGACTTCGAGAAAAGGACTGTGTCGATAGCTTTGTATAATGTTTAACGCGCGAAAATCAAGATACGAGAACATCGAGCAAAGAAGGTGTGGAAGCTTGGCGACTCTGGTTTATGGGTAGGTTGGATTTAACCAACGGGTACATGCAAAGTGTATTTTAAACGAAATTTTTGTTGTATCTAAGAAGATTTATTGTTGTTATCGAGTTGATTTCAATATTAATCTTGCTTTTATCATTTTACGGTAGAGCTAATTATGAAGTTATCAGAGCTAAAAGTTGTGTTAAAAAAACCTGAAGATATTCTGAGACACATCAAAGAATTTAATGAGAAAAACGAAACTTTAAAAGATGAAAACAAACTCCTCCACGGTTACATTAAAAGTTTAAACGAGAACTTGAACACTCACCCGCACTGGGAAGATCAGGTAAAACTGCAAGACAGTTTATTGGAATGTCAAAAACAGCGTGACGCCTTTAAATCGGATCTAGGAGGGGCGAAAGATGCGCTAGAAACGCAGACATCGGAACTGTTATCGGTGAAAGAAATGCTAAACAGGCGGGAATCGGAATTAACAGAGACAATAGAAATGCTTGAAAATATGAAATCGGAACTATCGCAAGCGAAAGAAATGCTAAAAAAAACGCAGTCGAAAAATGATACATTGTTTGATCAGATTTTCACTTTAAAAGATGAAAATAAAAAATTAAGTGATAAATATGATGACGTCTCAACCGAGAAAGGGAAGGTGGAAAAAGAACTGCAGTATGTTTTGGCGGAACGGGAAAGATTAATGGGTGACATCGATGGAAACACACTTGTATGTCTCTGCAATTTTATGTGTTATTCTGTGTTTGACTTACCAGCTTGGTTTTTCTCACAACTAGGGAATCATAATGGTTGGTGGGGAAAAGTTACGCTTTCTCGCAGATAAATTTTTCTGCGGACGGATTACTAACCTCGCTTTTTGATTGGTTGCTTTTATTGTTTTTTGCTCACTTAGTCATTATTGGAAAACCTTTCTAGGCGCAAATGCTCTTACTCACCCCGACAAAAAATATGAACTTTTGACCACGCTGTGTGTTTATTGAATGATTCTAATTGGGAGTTTGCTCTGACATATTCGTTTACGTCTAAGCTTTCGTATTAGAGAAACTTAATTTTAATATCCTCAAAGAAAGTTTAGTTAACTAATTGACTATAACAACCAGAAAACTGGTACTAGATTCTTAGAATGTTCAAAGGGCACCTATTTTTGCAACTAAATTTGACGTCCCATTTCTATTGCTTTCCTGCTTTCTGTTTTGCAGCCAGGTAATGAAACGTCAAACACGCCTGTGGAAAGCTATGAAAGATTCGACAGGATAATACCACCATTTAAAGTCAACTCCTGCTCAAGCTTTTGTCAATTCACAAACACGCCGCCGAATAATTCTTCGGCGTCGATGCTTCCCAGAAAAAAATACAAAGAAGGTCGTTCCCAATCGATTGATAGTGGTTTAACAGATTTAGAAGATCAGCCCCCTTCTTACAGGAGGGCTGTGAGGGCAGACAGTGACATCGAAAAGAAGTCCAGGTTTGTTTTATCAGAATACCTTCATTTTTGTCGAGGGTCTATGATCGTGAGAAAAGGTCAAGCAGAGCAGGTCAACATCATACTCCACCATTCTCCACCATACTCCACCATACTCCGCAATACTCCACCATACTCCACAATACTTCACCATAATCCACCATAATCCACGATACTCCACCATACTTCAACATACTCCACCATACTCCACGATGCTTCACAATGCTCCATACTACGGGAGTTTCGTAAATTATATTATAGGCACGTCATAGTACCAGGTCTGAATAATGATTTAAATAATAAACACGATGAATTCAAAACGTTGAACTTGAACAGCACTTCACGTGAATGTCGATACCTGAACTTATATACTTAGACATGATTTTAGCTTCAAAAACCAACCCAAATCGTTGAACATACGTCAACAAATAAAATGTTCCATTTTTCTAGTTACGTTGATAGTGTGGAATCACATAGCAGGAGAGAAGTTACTTTGACCAAACAAAATAATGGTTTGGGCTTAGAAATTATTGGCGGGAATAAAGTTGGAATTCTGATATCAAAAGTAAAACCTTCGTCGGCTGCCAGTAGTTGTGGTTTGGTGAAAGGAATGAGAATCTTAAAGGTATATTTTGATGCAAGTATGTTTCTGTGTTACCTGATGAAAAGACGCGTTGGTAATTAAATTAAGAAATTTGACTTTTGTAAGATGTTCTAAGACACTTGGGTAAAATAAACTTGGAGTTTTAATTTCTTAGTGATGGTTTCAAAACAAAATGTAAAATTTAATTTTTAAACTTTTTCTCTTACTTTAAAGTGAAATGAACTTTTTAGCTATCTGTTGTATTTTTCAAGACGTTGCTTATAGCAACAAAAACGCGCCTGTTCATCAGCGGACTTTTTTTACAGGTGAACGGAATCGATTTGGAGAATATTGCATTCTGCTATGTGCACGAACTTTTTAAAAAATTCGAAAAAGAAAACCATGTCACGTTCATCGTACAAAACATGCCATGTAAGTATCGAGAATACTCTCCACCAGTTAATTTTAATATCCTCAGAAAAAGCTTACTAGACTAAAAGGTGAAAGAATGCGACGCGGTGAATAAGTCGCAAAGAGTTCCTTACGTTTTAAGCCAAATATGGAAAATAAAAATAAGTATAATTCTAGCATGATTGTACGGAAGCCCATTAGTGCCATTGCTCTTGCCTATTCATAATTTCAAAAAAGTGGATAGACATGAAACAAAATTTTGTTGCCTTTTCATAATTTCAAAAAAGTGGATAGACATGAAACAAAATTTAGTTGCCTATTCATAATTTCAAAAAAGTGGATAGACATGAAACAAATTTTTTTTTGCCTATTCATAATTTCAAAAAAGTGGATAGACATGAAACAAATTTTTTTTTGATAGCTATAATAACCCATGCGTTAAACTAGCTACTAAAGCTCCACATGCGATTTTTTTTTTGCACCAACATTGTGTCATCTTTCAATTTGGAATTTGTAAGAAAGCTGTCTTGTTTAAGCGTGCAGTCTTTTAGCCTAGTTAACTAAGCTTTCTTCTTCGAGTTGATAAAATGAGTTTCTCTCAAACTAAAGCTTAGACGCAAACGAATGACTCAGCGGAAACCCCGAGTTTAAATTGGCAATGTGACTAATCGCTTCGGAGGCCATTTTAATTTATCTGTGAGTTGTTTACCAAGCTTGGCCACATCTTACTCTGGTAAAAACTTTATAGTTTACTAATATTTGTTAGGGTGAGTGAAACCACTCCATGGAATATTCGGATGAAAAGGGCTTTCCCCGACATGGACCACGTGAGCAAAGAACAATAGAATTAGCCAATCAAAACGCGCGGCCAGAATTTGGCCGCAGAAAAATCGTTTGAGACCCAGCGTAATTTTTCCCACCTTAACTACTCCGATTTCCCGGTGGTAAGAAAAATTACGCTGGGTCTCCTGGCTAGCAGTCTTTTGGTCTTCGTAATATTTTAAATTCAAAAATTTTCCCTGCGTATAGAATCCCGGGTAGTAAGAATACACAAAAAGTAGCCTTAAATCTAAATTGGCTAATATTTAGTAATCGTTTGATGTATTTTTACTTCGATTTAAGATGATGAATATGAAAGACTGCTGGAAAAAAAACCTTATGACTATTTTCATATACGGTATGGTGTTTAAGTTTTATTTTTTGTCTTTAAATCATGTATTTTAAAAATCTTGCGTGCTAAAATTGTGTAGTATCGTGTTCTATCGTGTAAAAACTAAATACCGTTTTAATACCATGTATCGAAACATCTTCGTGTATAGCGTGCGTATCGTGTTACAAAGAACGAACTATAAAAATCATTCCACTTTTCCGTTTATATTTAGAACGATCAAGAAGTACATTGCAAAAGACGCAGATGAGTTGTCGTTCCAACCTGGCGAGACGCTCTGTATAACGAGCACATATGTGGTGACGGAGAACAAAAAGTCGTACAAGTGGAAAGCCACCAAGCCTCATATTGTTGACACTTATCAAACATCTGGTAATATACCACGACAGTTGAGGTAATTTCTTCTCGCTTCCTCTTCTTTTATTGTGTGTTTACAAAAATGAAGTGCCAAGCTTTAATATCCGTAACAATGTTCGCAAAAATTTCGCTTTTAATTATAATTCTGAATGGAAAAAGTAAAGAAATCAAGGATAAAAACTTCATGCTTCAGTTCCCTCAGGTTGACTTAAATGTCTCTTCCAGTGTCGGTGTAATTCCATATTTGTATCTCTTTAATAATAGCCGTCTGTCTGTTTGTGCGTCTGTTTGTCCTTCTGTTACGGAAACACGAAATGCGATATATAAAGGACGAGCGACCCTGTGGATTTTTCCACGGGTTGGCGACTAGTCTCTATGATAATAGCCGTATTTTGTCTGTCTGTCCGCAAGGAAAGTGCTGTGCAACAGGCACACGAAATAGCGTGTAATTTAAAGACGGACGACCCCGTGGATTTTTCCACGGGTTAAGGACTAGTATGTAGATATTTTTCATAAAAACTTTTGTCATCAGTTAAGTCAAGACTGACACGTAGTTGTGTTTTGAGTGATTTAGCATCAGAACTATTCTTTGAAAACACCACATAAACTACAACTACGCAAAAAGATTTCAAAGACAACCTTGGTCTACAGAAAAATAACTTGACTTTTATTTTAGCTCTCGATCACCCAGCACTATAGAAGATCACGATTACGAAAATATTGACAGAATAATGGAGACAAACAATCAAAAATACGGTACTAAATAAAACTTGTAAACACCACGCGAAACAACTTTTCCCAGGGTTATTAGAGAATAGCCCTGAAAATAAAATGATTAACAGCCTGTAGAAATATTTCACATTATTTTATTATGTATTTTTAGTCGGTAAATTTTACTTGATTCTGGATCCAGTGGGTGAGCAGCTGGTATGATGGTGATTAAATAATTCATAATGGCAGACTGACCGTGTTGGACCATTATTACTGAAATCACACACAGAGGGACAAAAACGAGTTGCTTGGTTCAAAGATTAAAACCAAAAGAAATCATGAATCATGAAGAAATCACGCATCAAGAAAATAGACTGAAGGTTGGACCCAATAGTCCAAAATTAGATAAATATATATTTTTTACAATAGGTAAAAAATTATTTTAAGGGGCAAATTTTATGAATGCTGGCTGGATTCCAGCAGTTTTTAAAATTAAATTCACGTATAAATAAAAAGGCCTGTTTTTCAACTATCCTTTCCGTTTTATCAAGAAGTGCATTTTGTACTTGTATTCCATAATAGGTTTCATTGCTTCCGATATGATACTTTGAAAGCATCCGATTTCCGATATGATACTTTGCAAGCATCTGATTGATGATCCATAAGATAACACCTTGAAAAATTAAAATTATCGACGTAGAAAAAATTGTCCAACTGTACGACCTTTTTTGGCTTTTGTCATAATTTGTTTCGTACACTTCTTTATAAGAATAAATGATGAGGAATTTGTCATAACCTTGTCTATTTTTCATACACGGGAATATTTTAACCTCGCTCCCAGGGCTTTTTTGCTCTCACTAACTCTGCGTTTGTTGATCTTTTCATAATCCCTGGGAACAAGGTTGGAAATAAAAAATGGCGATTTTGCTGTATTTATTGAATTTGTGCTAAATTCGCATTATTTTATTTATATTTTTTTCTATGATTTTGTTTTTATAAATAAAAATGTAATTATTTTTTAATAAATTGAAATTTTCGTAATGCATTATATTTTGTTCTTCGTCTCTCTTCCATATACAAGTCAAAGTGTCACGAAAAAAAGTCTAGACAAGTCTCTCAAAATGGTACCTCAAGTAGCGAGACACACGAAATGCAGTATAAAAAGGACGGGCGACCCCGTGGATTGCAGATAGACGTCGTTCCGAAATGATTTTTGTTGCGGATAGGCCTCACGTTCACACGGTTTCGAAGCTATCCGATATGCGAAACGGAATGATTTCGTTCCGCTATAAATAGTGAAATAATTCCGCTTCTCTGTTTTTTGAAAAACATGTTCACACGTCAATCCAGAACAATACGATTCCGAATTGAAACCTATCCGCAATATGTGAACATAGTCTGATATTGTGCCATAAAAATTATGTGTACAAACGTTTTGCGACGGACGCGTCTTGCTCTCGCTTTTCAAACAACAACTGATAAACGCAAAATAAAGCAATGCGAGGCTTAACTTGAGAAAGAAGCTATAATAAGCCATACGCCAAGCTCTCGATTGAAGTGAGATGAAAAAGTAAGGTTTTACTTTGTCTTAATTACAAAAGTGCACAGTCTATTTCGTCTAGTATCAAAGTTCTCTCGCTGTGTAATCCTCCACGGAACCGGAGCTGACAAAATTTATATAGGTGCTTCTTTGATGGTTTTTTGCTTTACTTAATCCTTACCCGCCATGCGGTGATAAATGTCTCCAAGTCATCCATAAATAGGTTTTAAAGTTGATTGATGGAAGTTACACACAACTCAAAAACAACAAAACAAATTTGACATGGTTGCAAAACTATGTCAAGCAACGAAAAAGGCGCTAAGAAAGACAACTCCATATAGGAGCTGGTTTTGTGAGGACTGACGTAAGCGTTGACACACAATTTTTTGTGTAGCTTAAGAATAAGAAAAACATATAGAATATAGAAAGAAGAGGAAATATTATACATAAAGACGTCAAATCTTACATTTTAAGAAACGAGTTTTACTTAATCTTTCTTTTCTTTAGTGATGTTATCGAATAAATACGGTTAAGTGAGCAAACAGATAAAATATATTTGAACTTTGATCTAATTTTTCTCCTTGAAAGTTTGTAGACAAAACATAACCCACCTTTCGAAAGCCACTTCCTTCGTCTTCCATGTAGTCTACACAACCCCGCCCCGAGGCTCCACTTTGTACAGCTCCCGCGGTTGTCATATAGCTATCAACGCAAGTAAAGAGTTAACTATTAAAACTTTCTGCTTTTCACGATATTTCTTAGAAGTATGATCTTCACACACCACACCTTTTAAAACTCGTGTTTCAATTATCATGCACGGATACACCTCAATTAACAAAATAATAATTAATTTCTTCCACGTGGACTCGTCGTAATATATTTTAGATGCGAATTGAATCCCTAAAGAATTTTCCAGCCGTGAAAGTTCTACCAAACTCAGTTCACTTCGATCAAGACGGGTTTTTAATTTTACTTTAAAGCGGAGAGTAAATCCTTATCTTTCTATCCAGGTAAAAGTGATGCCAACAGAACTGCAAACCACCCTCTGATAGGCATCCGCAAGAAACTGGAAATTTCTGGACAATGTAGCAGGGATTAATTTGGTTATTAGCTTTTATCGTGTAAACATTCTACCGCGGTTCTTACGCGGGAAGCCTATTCTAAATTCTTGATTGCTTCTTAAGAATTTGGATTTTGAAGCTTCATTAATTATGACTCAGATACGAATATTTGATCCTACGAGAAAATAGAGAAAATTAAAAAAATAATGCAAAAGAAGATATATTTAATGTCTGAAATTTAATTTAGTAAATGATATTGAACGTAAATGAAAGGTTCGTTCTTTTTGAGCTGTTAAATTTGTAGGGTTGAAAAACAGGAAGGCTGAAAAAGAATTATATTTTGTAATTTATTTAAAAAAATGTACAGATTTCTTTGGTGCATAAAACATCGCAATTATTGTATATATTATAATTATATATATTATAATTATATATCAACCGAAGCTTTTATACAGCACCTCCTTGATTTTTCCGGAAACTTTGTATATTAAGGTTCAAAAAAGCGTTTAAGAAAATACCAGGTAATCAAGTTCTTCAGAAATATCACTCTTAAAATGTGAAAACGGCGCAAAAATTACTCTCTCAAGAGGTCTTGGTGGGGAGAAAATTATGACGAATAAATGTGTTTGGTATCAGTTCATTTAAGTGCAAGACAGAATTATGAGGAACAACTATGATGTTTGACGTTTACTAGTGGCCAATTCTGAACGTGTTCACAATGCATAAAGCTAACGAATAATTGTTCGGTTAAATCTAGGTAAGCCCCTGTTTTTTTTATCAAAGAGAAACAGATATAAACAATATAATCTTGTTGACTTTCTACTTGGAAAGACTCAACTGGCGTGATAGAAACCTCTCAGGGTGAGTGCTCCGTTAGGCTGCTACACCAATCGAAATCAAATGTCTGTTTTAATTACATTTTTTACACGCTATTTTTTTAAAGAACTAGCTGCGTCTCAGAAAACTATTGTTTTTATAATTCATATATTCTGCCATCCCTCTTTTTCATTTGTTCACATCAAGCTAGGCTGTTGTTCAACAGTTGCTTTATTTTTTAAGGAATTGAGCGTAGCGTTGCTTTTTAAAAAAATGCGTTATATATATTTTTTTCTATTTTCATCTAGTAGAAAAACTTCCAAATGTTAAGTTTGCTTTACACAAAGAAATTATTTCAACAGATGCTCCAAATTGAAAACGAAAATAAAAGTCAAAGAAATATTTGAACAATCTGACCTTCCTTGTGCGTAGAATACTATTCGCTCTGCGAAAAATGTAATTTTATGATATACATATATATATAGCTTATTCTGCGTAACAACATGTGTTTGGCGAAACTTCTGATATTTCCTGGTAGGTTTTTACATGCTGAAACAATGTTCATTCCGACAGTATATCAAGTCCACTAGATGCGATGTTCAACTAATGCGGTCGTCCACTTTCAGATACTCGTCTTGATTTTTTTTCAGTGGATTTGTCACCACATGAAGTGATCAAGTCATCCTGAATATGCTGAGTAATCAACTCAATCGCAACTAAGTTATCCACGCCTTTTGGAATGATGACGTCAGCATATCTTTTCGTGGGCAAAGTAAAATCTTCGAAAGATCGCTTCACAAATTTCGTGTACTGGTTCAATACGCTATCAATGTCGCGTTTGTGTTCGACAGTGTCGCGCAGTACTCGCCGGGCCAGTCGCGTGTCGCTGTCAGTGTCGACGAAGATCTTCATGTCCAGCAACTCTCGTATGTCTTTGTTATACAATGCAAGAATTCCTTCGAACAAGATTACATCCGCCGGATATATCGTCTCTTCCTCCTCTTCTCTTGAATGAGTGGCGAAATTGTATTTCGGTATGGTCGCCACTTGCCCCTGCTTCAACATGTGCAAGCATTTTAACGTCAGTTCGTCGTCAAACGCGTCCGGATGATCGAAGTTGAACTTACCAGTGTCAGCCAACAGTTTGTCTTCATCGGATAAATGACGGTAAAAACTTTTATGTCCAAGTATAATGACTTGTTGTTTTCCATTCTTTAGCACATTCTGTCCCAGTTCTCCGCATATCTTCTTGCACAATTCACTCTTACCGCAACAAGTACCCCCCGCAATGCCGATGAGAAACGGTTTTCGCTCTTTATTCATGTTTTATTCACGGTTCTTGACGCTATGCTAAAACGAAGAAATTAATAAAGTATTGAAAAATTAGCATTTTATGCTATAACAAGTCTCTTTAATAATAGCCGTTGTCTGTCTGTTCGTGCGTCTGTGACCCTGTGGATTTTTACACGGGTTAACGACTAGTCTTATGTAATAATACAGTAAGTCTGTGACATGCATAGTGGATGTGTTTTTTGCATTTTTTTTGGTCTACGCAACTAGTTCAACTTTCACTATCAACTTTCATTCGCCTTGAACTTTTCCATTTAAAAATATTGCGTCTAACTTAATGTAAGTCATTAAATCAAAAAATGACCAGATTCGTACCCGACATCAAAAAAAATAAAATCTTACGACACTAAAATAATAGTATAGCAACATATCGACATACAGAAATTCTTACAGAACAACTTTGTACAGCTTCTACTCGGTCAATCTTTCAGACAACAACACAAACCGGTCGTCAAGAGAGAAGTTTCAAATTTCTTCCAAAACACACATTTATTCAAGTAGTTCTAAGAATTGTGAATTAACATTAATCTTTTATTGAATTTTTCTAAAAAGGTTTTTTGATTTCAACAGATGGATGATGTGTTTAGCTAGAAAAAAGCTTTTACTTTAGAAAACATGCATTTTTATTTGTACACACAAAATAAAAATAAAATTATATAAATTCTTTGGGTAATGAGCTCGAGATAAATAATAAAAAAAACACAACACCATGGCAACACCATGGCAACAAAAAAAATTATCCATGGAGCAGGAAAATTATTTAACAAAAAAATTCCAGTAGTGGTTCCATAGAAACATTCATTTGGATGAACATCGTAAAACTTCCATAACCTGCACTAAATTAAAATTACCAAAACAAAAAACAGATCCAAAAAATTACATTCGAGAAGTTTTTCGAGAAGTCATCGGTCTAGTCCTTCCACTCTCAATGGACTACGACGTCCTAAGTCGTTTTCCTTGACGCCATGGCTTTAGAACACTGTCAACTACGTGACACTGTCAACTTCGTGCACAACCCTCTAAAGGCTGTAATATGGCCTTTAGCAGCCTAATAAGGAACTTACACGTAAATCACGTGGTTCCACGTATCCAAGCAGGTTACCGTTGGTCTAGTCCTTCTACTCTCAATGGACTACTACGTCCTAAGTCGTTTTCCCTGATGCCATGGCTTTAGAACGCCGTCAACTACGTGCACAGGCGTCTAAAGGCTGTAATATGGCCTTTTGCCGCCTAATAAAGGCCTTACACGTAAATCACGTGGTTCCACGTGCCTGCGCAGGTTACATTAGTCTAGTCCTTCCACTCTCAATGGACTACGACGTCCTAAGTCATTTTTCCTGGCGCCATGACTTTAGAACACTGTCAACTACGTGCACAGGCCTCTAAAGGCTGCAATATGGCCTTTTGCGGCCTAATAAAGGCCTTACATGTAAATCACGTTGTTCCACGTGCGTGCGCAGCTTACCATCGGTCTATTCCCTCCACTCTCAATGGACTACGATGTCCTAAGTCGTTTTCCTTGGCGCCATGACTTTAGAACGCCGACAACTACGTGTACATGACTCTAAAGGCTGTAATATGGCCTTTTGCGGCCTAATAAAGGCCTTACATGTAAATCACGTTGTTCCACGTGCCTGCGCAGGTTACCATCGGTCTAGTCCTTCCAATCTCAATGGACTACGACGTCCTAAGTCGTTTTCCTTGACGCCATGGCTTGAGAACACTGTCAACTACGTGCACAGGCCTCTAAAGGCTGTAATATGGCCTTTAGCGGCCTAAGAAGGAACTTACACGTAAATCACGTGGTTCCACGTTTTCCAGAAATATTTTCTCTTTTTATTATGTCAAGGAATTTTTCAAAAGTATAAAAGAACATATAAGTACAGTTTTTAACAGCAGTGCCAACTAGCTTAGTTTAGACAATGCAGTTGAGTATCTTATGAAACGAAAGGTATAAAAAACGTTACAAAATATATCCGCTCAAAAGGTTAAAAAAACAGAAACCAATAATATTATTATTTTTAAGGTATATTATCTCCTAAACATGGTAGTTTGTTAGGAGAATTAAAGATTCCTTTCCTATTAATAAAAATGAATTATAAAAAATGTCGTTATATACTGTATCTACTCAACTCGATGTAGTCGGAATATTCTAGTCAACCAATATAGTATCACACAACTGTGAATTTATTCAGAAAGTGAACGTACACAAAACAAATATAAAACCCTCCCACTGTTCGTTTTTGTACGTTATTGTGAACCACTGCAATATCTCTTTAACAACAAGTCGTACAAAAGAAAACCATACCATTCTTTTAAAACAAGTTTCTATCTTCTTTCAAAAAAACTGATAGTATAAAATAAAAATGTCAAATTTCGGATGTTTTTGGGCATTTAACAGACTATAACAAGTTAATTTGAACTGGAAGGATATAAATAGAGACTCTCCACATAGATTTGGCATATAATACCATTTTTCCATTCTCTCCTCAAGCCCTGTCCAGTAGTTTTTGAAAGAATGATTTTTAAAGTTTCACTTGCACAGGGGGAGTACATGTAGTTGATATTCATATTCTGGTCTGCAAAATACCAAATTGCCACGCCCAAAAACCCCATGAATTCATTATACACATATGGACCCTGAAATAACATTAGCAATTTTATTCTGTAGGTGGCACAGCGGTGATTGTTTGCCAGTGTTATAAATAAAATAGAATGGTTGTTTTGACAATCTTTCACAACGTTTTCTATAATTCTTAAATAGTAAGAAAGATACTTCTTCTATCCCTCCTGCTTATATAATCAATTAATGTTCTAATCATACCTAAACGTGAATAAACGAACTAAACTGTGTCAACATTTTTTTTGCCTGCCATACAAATGTTAGAGCCAGAGAAAAAGACAGGGAAAATGTAAAACATTTAAAAATTTTCTAGTTAAATAGCTAGTGTATACCGTCCATTTTACATGAACATCTAAATTATGTGATTCTACTTTTCTTGCCATCTTTTTCTGTTTACTGGCAACACTGCATGGGTATGACATGACATCCTCAGCTGCAAGTCTAGGCTCAATCAGAATACCTATTTCACTAATATCAAAGCTTGTGTAGTTTTTGTGTAGTTTGGTGTACTTTCTTTGTGCAGTCTTTTTTATAATAATGGCGAATTCATTCACAACAAATTGTAATTTACTAAAATAGGCAGCTCAACAACATTCTATTGCTTTCTTTACAACCATTCATTGATACAAGATAAACTTATATTATTATGAAACAAGACATAACATACTGGAGAATGTTTTTTATTTTAAAAAAGATCTCCTCCACAGAACCTGTGATAACATCATAGGGATTAAAAATTTTTCTCATGATAAATTCAAATTCTCACGTTACTACCTTGTTTCTTGGTAAACATGTGAAATGAAAACAAAAACAAGGAGGTCAAAAAACCCCAGAAATACTGCTCATGTCATTATACTTTGAGGTGATTGAAGTAAAAGAAACAATATAATAGTGATCAGTGGTATATATAATTTTATTGGATTGATATTTTCTTAAAATTTGGTCTGTTTTATTCTTGGCCTTACTACAATTTAACTTTAGAAACGAAAACCTATTCAAAGTCAACATGTATATACATCCTAGCTAATCCACTGGTGTGGAGGTGATCACGGTGTATATATACCGCATTTGTAGGATTTTATGTTTAGTGGTTTTCCCTGACTATACATAAATATACATTGTTATGCTTAAAGCAACCATACTTCTGGGGCAAACTAGCAAGTCATCATCATTCTCAGCTTAACGTCCGTTTTCCATGCTAGCATGGGTTGGACGGGGTATATTAATGACCCTCTTCCAATCTGATCTAGACTGTGTTAGATCTAAACTCAACTTCCTCTGTATCAAGTCTGTCCTTATAACCTCCTGCCAAGTCTTTCTCGGTCTGTCTCTGGGCTTTGCCCCAGGAACTATCAAGTCTCTACACTTTCTTACCCAATTATCCTCCTCCATTCTTTCCAAGTGCCCCAGCCAATTCAATCTTCTTATCTGGATAACATCTTTAATTCTACGGATACTTAGCCTGCTTCTTAGCTCATCTGAACTCTTTCTGTCTCTCAGACTGGCGTTACACATCCACCTAACCATTCTCATATCATTCCTTTCTAAACGGTCAAGATCTTCCTGCTTGACTGCCCATGTCTCACTTACGTACAACATAACACTTCTTACACAGGCCTCATACAACCTACCTTTTACCTCAATTGACAAGACTCTGCTAGTCAACAAAGGAAGTACTCTCTGAACTTTTTCCAAGCAGAACCTATCCTGCAAGTAACACTTCTTCCAACACCCCCTTCACTGCCCAACATATCACCTAAGTAACAGAAGTTCTCAACTATCTCTAACGAGCCACTGTTGTACATCATTAAAGCTGGAAATACTTCATTCTCTATAATCTCACCTTTGCAACGCTTGCATACAAACTGAATGTCAGCTCTTAACTTTCCACCAATACTACTCCAATTCTTATGTACCCAATGCTTGCAAGTCTGACAAAAAATTGAGTTACTACCAACCCCTTTCCTGCAAACTCCACAAGGTCACTTTCCAACTACAAGGTCAGACTTGGCTGCAATGCTACTAATCATGACTTTAGACTTTGCTGTGTTCACCCTTAGCCCTTTCTCTTCTAGTCCTTTCTTCCACTTCTCAAACTTTTCAACTAATTCTTCCATCGACTCTGCTATGAGAACCAAATCATCTGCATGCAATAACTCCCATGGACAACCTGTTCTGAACTCCATCGACAGCGCTTCTAAGACTAGAACAAACAACAAAGGACTAAGTACAGAACCCTGATGTACACCAACATTTACACTAAATTCATCACTAAGTGAATCGTTAATCCCGACACGACTTCTAGCATTGCTGTACAAGTATTGCAACTATTTTAATATTCCAATAGTTGCCACATTAAAATAAACATATCACGAATTGAGACTTAATTAAAGGGCTAGGGTGCGTCAGCAAATTCCTTTTTGCTTGACCCAGTGTATTTTTGCCAAATTGTCTTAAGAGATATATAGTCAAAACCATAAAGTTATGTAGCGACCACTGTCCATGCAACGTAATGTTTTTATTTTGTGTTAGGAACACCTGTAGATTTCTGTAGATGGAAAATATAAACTGCGGAACACAGAAGTAAAATAATTCTGGCTAAACTTTAAAATACCACTGCAAAAATTGAGCTCCCTAGAAAATACTAGCCAATAAGCTAACAACTACCGCGATTTTAAAAATTACCCAACAAGCTAACAAGTTTAAAACAAGAACATTTCAATACGGAAAGTAAACACACATTGCACAATTTAAAGAAATAAAATAATCTGACTGGCTAACTAATTTTCTATATAACTGTTGTTTCTGCAAAAAGAAAAGAAACAGGAGTATATTACAGTCAGGAAGTTAGGCAGTTTGAAAGTTGGTAGCCGGTCAGTTAGCAAGTTGCTACTACGGTCAGTGACCTATTGAAAAAAAAGAATCTATATATATATATTTAAAATTTTTTTTTGAGATCCCTATTTTTTTGAAAAAACTGAAGGATATAGATCAGAAAACATTATCCTGAAATTTTATTTGAAAACTGAAGATCAAAAGATGTTCAAATGTATTACTGAAATAGCAAAGTCACCCTTATTTCTCTCTGCCTATAGAGCGCTATTGCAATTCATTGCACGATGGACACTATTGTAAACACACAGCAAAATCGACCATGTACTTGTTGGATACATGTCATCACCCAAAATTTAATCAATGAGGGAAAAAATGTGTACCGTAAATCC
Organism: Hydractinia echinata; assembly: GCA_030067915.1. Taxonomy (NCBI): domain Eukaryota; kingdom Metazoa; phylum Cnidaria; class Hydrozoa; order Anthoathecata; family Hydractiniidae; genus Hydractinia; species Hydractinia echinata. The sequence continues at coordinate 647,882 of JASGCC010000121.1, forward strand.
TCTAATAAACGCCCCCCTTCTTATTAACGCCCCCCCCCCTAAGAGGGGCGTTTATTGGAAAAACATTACTAAGCATATTATAAAAATCCTACAGGTGAGAACAAAAGAAAACAAAATGATTTCAAAATGTTTGGGATTTTTTTCTGCCTTGTTTTTGCTTATATTATTCCTCATACAATGAATGGAAACCTTTGGTAAATCTTTTTGGTTTTGTAATGAACTTCCATAGTCTTGTACTTTTCCTTTCTCTTGTTCAACTGCTTGTCCAATACTGAAGAAGTCTGTTCACAAGAGGTATAGCAGGCAAATTTTGCAGGAACAACTAAACCAATCTTTCTTTTCCACTTCCAGACAGTAGACTTAATTGCTTTCTGCATTTTCTCTTTATTTGTAAATCCTAATTGAAAATTTATCTTACTCTCTAGCTTTATCTCTCGAGTCTGGTTTAGCAGATAAAGTTCCATTCAAAACAGGTGTCTAGTTGGCTTTACAAACATGTTGACCTCAGACAACACTTCTAAATTTTATTGTATTGCGAAAGAAGCTCAAATTTACCAGGAGGTTCATCTACCCGTGATATCTCTGCATTGAGTGCCATGTGGTGCAGCAGGTAGAGATCTTTTAGAATATCAAACAAGCTTGATCAATGGTCTGTATAATGAGATCGAAGTCAACATTTATTGGCCCAACAGAATCTGACATTGAAGAGGCAAACGTCTCTTGACAATTTGACAATTTTGTTAATGTTTTGTAAAGTTGTGGTTTCCGAAAACTTATAACTAAGTACCCCCCCCCCTTCTTTTAAACGCCTCCCTTTAATTCACCTTTATTAAATATAAGATCGTGTGATAAACATTATATAATTATCATAATTAGTGGCCATAAGGCAAAGAGATATATCTGCAATTTCTTTTGTTGTTGTTTTGTTTTGCCCTAATTTATTAACTTCCAAAAGCAATTTAGCAAACTCTGCCTCAGTGCTCATAAAAAGCAAGGGCGAACAGAACCTATGACTGAAAACAATTATAAACCTGCTTCTCGGCTGGGAATGAGTGATCAAGGAAATCGTTACATATGGTGACTGGGAAAAAATAACAAGAAACGTAAGAAATTAAAGTATATATATGCCATTATTTCCAGTGTTAGTAACTTTTAAATCTTTAAATTTTTAGGATAGTCATAAGGCGGACGTCATAAATATTTGGTGTTAGAGTCACCCGACTGACCCTATTTTTTTATCGAAATTTTTGATATACTGAGTCGGAAAAGCTAGAATGACCTAACTCGTCCTGGACTTTGAAATAAATAAAAAAAAATGTTATCCTATATTTTGTATCACTTAAGGGTGATTACTACACGCCTTTAATAAAGAGTTGTTTCCCCGCCAAATTCTGCAGACAACTTTCTGAGCATGCACATTGGCAATTTCTAACTTTTGTCTGGAGAATAATAAGTTCTTGTCTACTGAAATTTAATTTGTCTGTTTTTGTTTTTGTTTGAAAAAAAAAGAGCACCCTTTTCGTGCATTTTACTATTTGAATTATTTTCTGGCAGATATTTTTTCTCTTATATACAATAAGGTTAAGGATTAAAAGGTTGTCATATAATTGAAATTATACCTTTTAGTTGCTTTTTGATTTCTACCATCAGATCAGGGCAATGACTTCATTTAGCACCGGGCTAAGTGGTCCCGACGCACGACGTACAACATAATTAGCACCCCTTCATATTTTATCGACAAAAAAACCCGACAGACGTTCATTCACAGTACTCCAACCAAATGGACCCGTCAGATGAGCCCTCATTGTCCCACATCCTCTCTATCGCTACATAACAAATACATATTTTTTCTGTCAATAATCCATAACCAACGTAATATCGCATAATACTGCATAATACCTTCATCATACTCTCTATCGCTACATAACAAATACATATTTTTTCTGTCGATGGCCATAACCAACGTAATATCGCATAATACTGCATAATACCTTCATAATACATAACAAATACATATTTTTTCTGTCGATGGCCATAACCAACGTAATATCGCATAATACTGCATAATACCTTCATCATACTCTCTATCGCTACATAACAAATACATATTTTTTCTGTCGATGGCCATAACCAACGTAATATCGCATAATACTGCATAATACCTTTATAATACTCTCTATCGCTACATAACAAATACATATTTTTTCTGTCGATAGGCCATAACCAACGTAATATCGCATAATACTGCATAATACCTTCATAATACTCTCTCTCGTTCCATAACAAATACATATTTTTTCTGTCAATAATCCATAACCAACGTAATATCGCATAATACTGCATAATACCTTCATAATACATAAAAAATACATATTTTTTCTGTCGATAGGCCATAACCAACGTAATATCGCATAATACTGCATAATACCTTCATAATACTCTCTATCGTTCCATAACAAATTCATATTTTTTCTGTCGATGGCCATAACCAACGTAATATCGCATAATACTGCATAATACCTTCATAATACATAAAAAATACATATTTTTTTTGTCGATAGGCCATAACCAACGTAATATCGCATAATACTGCATAATACCTTCATAATACTCTCTATCGTTCCGTAACAAATACATATTTTTTATGTCGATGGCCATAACGAACGTAATATCGCATAATACTGCATAATACCTTCATAATACTCTCTATCGTTCCATAACAAATACATATTTTTTCTGTCGATGGCCATAATCAACGTAATATCGCATAATACTGCATAATACTGCATAATACCTTCATAATACATAAAAAATACATATTTTTTCTGTCAATAATCCATAATCAACGTAATATCGCATAATACTGCATAATACCTTCATAATACATAAAAAATACATATTTTTTCTGTCGATAGGCCATAACCAACGTAATATCGCATAATACTGCATAATACCTTCATAATACTCTCTATCGTTCCATAACAAATACATATTTTTTCTGTCAATAATCCATAACCAACGTAATATCGCATAATACTGCATAATACCTTCATAATACATAAAAAATACATATTTTTTCTGTCGATAGGCCATAACCAACGTAATATCGCATAATACTGCATAATACCTTCATAATACTCTCTATCGTTCCATAACAAATACATATTTTTTATGTCGATGGCCATAACCAACGTAATATCGCATAATACTGCATAATACCTTCATAATACTCTCTATCGTTCCATAACAAATACATATTTTTTCTGTCGATGGCCATAATCAACGTAATATCGCATAATACTGCATAATACTGCATAATACCTTCATAATACATAAAAAATACATATTTTTTCTGTCAATAATCCATAATCAACGTAATATCGCATAATACTGCATAATACCTTCATAATACATAAAAAATACATATTTTTTCTGTCGATAGGCCATAACCAACGTAATATCGCATAATACTGCATAATACTTTCATAATACTCTCTATCGTTCCATAACAAATACATATTTTTTCTGTCAATAATCCATAACCAACGTAATATCGCATAATACTGCATAATACCTTCATAATACATAAAAAATACATATTTTTTCTGTCGATAGGCCATAACCAACGTAATATAGCATAATACTGCATAATACCTTCATAATACATAAAAAATACATATTTTTTCTGTCGATAGGCCATAACCAACGTAATATCGCATAATACTGCATAATACCTTCATAATACTCTCTATCGTTCCATAACAAATACATATTTTTTCTGTCAATAATCCATAATCAACGTAATATCGCATAATACTGCATAATACCTTCATAATACATAAAAAATACATATTTTTTCTGTCGATGGCCATAACCAACGTAATATCGCATAATACTGCATAATACCTTCATAATACTCTCTATCGTTCCATAACAAATTCATATTTTTTCTGTCGATGGCCATAACCAACGTAATATCGCATAATACTGCATAATACCTTCATAATACATAACAAATACATATTTTTTCTGTCAATAATCCATAACCAACGTAATATCGCATAATACTGCATAATACCTTCATAATACATAAAAAATACATATTTTTTCTGTCGATAGGCCATAACCAACGTAATATAGCATAATACTGCATAATACCTTCATAATACATAAAAAATACATATTTTTTCTGTCGATAGGCCATAACCAACGTAATATCGCATAATACTGCATAATACCTTCATAATACTCTCTATCGTTCCATAACAAATACATATTTTTTCTGTCAATAATCCATAATCAACGTAATATCGCATAATACTGCATAATACCTTCATAATACATAAAAAATACATATTTTTTCTGTCGATGGCCATAACCAACGTAATATCGCATAATACTGCATAATACCTTCATAATACTCTCTATCGTTCCATAACAAATTCATATTTTTTCTGTCGATGGCCATAACCAACGTAATATCGCATAATACTGCATAATACCTTCATAATACATAAAAAATACATATTTTTTCTGTCAATAATCCATAATCAACGTAATATCGCATAATACTGCATAATACCTTCATAATACATAAAAAATACATAATTTTTCTGTCGATAGGCCATAACCAACGTAATATCGCATAATACTGCATAATACCTTCATAATACTCTCTATCGTTCCATAACAAATTCATATTTTTTCTGTCGATGGCCATAACCAACGTAATATCGCATAATACTGCATAATACCTTCATAATACATAAAAAATACATATTTTTTCTGTCAATAATCCATAATCAACGTAATATCGCATAATACTGCATAATACCTTCATAATACATAACAAATTCATATTTTTTCTGTCGATAGGCCATAACCAACGTAATATCGCATAATACTGCATAATACCTTCATAATACTCTCTATCGTTCCATAAAAAATGCATATTTTTTCTGTCGATAGGCCATAACCAACGTAATATCGCATAATACTGCATAATACCTTCATAATACTCTCTATCGTTCCATAACAAATTCATATTTTTTCTGTCGATGGCCATAACCAACGTAATATCGCATAATACTGCATAATACCTTCATAATACATAAAAAATACATATTTTTTTTGTCGATAGGCCATAACCAACGTAATATCGCATAATACTGCATAATACCTTCATAATACTCTCTATCGTTCCGTAACAAATACATATTTTTTATGTCGATGGCCATAACGAACGTAATATCGCATAATACTGCATAATACCTTCATAATACTCTCTATCGTTCCATAACAAATACATATTTTTTCTGTCGATGGCCATAATCAACGTAATATCGCATAATACTGCATAATACTGCATAATACCTTCATAATACATAAAAAATACATATTTTTTCTGTCAATAATCCATAATCAACGTAATATCGCATAATACTGCATAATACCTTCATAATACATAAAAAATACATATTTTTTCTGTCAATAATCCATAATCAACGTAATATCGCATAATACTGCATAATACCTTCATAATACTCTCTATCGTTCCAGAACAAATACATATTTTTTCTGTCGATGGCCATAATCAACGTAATATCGCATAATACTGCATAATACTGCATAATACCTTCATAATACATAAAAAACACATATTTTTTCTGTCGATAGGCCATAACCAACGTAATATCGCATAATACTGCATAATACCTTCATAATACTCTCTATCGTTCCATAACAAATACATATTTTTTCTGTCGATGGCCATAACCAACGTAATATCGCATAATACTGCATAATACCTTCATAATACTCTCTATCGTTCCATAACAAATACATATTTTTTCTGTCGATGGCCATAATCAACGTAATATCGCATAATACTGCATAATATCTTCATAATACATAAAAAATACATATTTTTTCTGTCGATAGGCCATAACCAACGTAATATCGCATAATACTGCATAATACCTTCATAATACTCTCTATCGTTCCAGAACAAATACATATTTTTTCTGTCGATGGCCATAATCAACGTAATATCGCATAATACTGCATAATACCTTCATAATACATAAAAAATACATATTTTTTCTGTCGATAGGCCATAACCATCGTAATATCGCATAATACTGCATAATACCTTCATAATACTCTCTATCGTTCCATAACAAATACATATTTTTTCTGTCGATGGCCATAACCAACGTAATATCGCATAATACTGCATAATACCTTCATAATACTCTCTATCGTTCCATAACAAATACATATTTTTTCTGTCGATGGCCATAATCAACGTAATATCGCATAATACTGCATAATACCTTCATAATACATAAAAATACATATTTTTTCTGTCGATAGGCCATAACCAACGTAATATCGCATAATACTGCGTAATACCTTCATAATACTCTCTCTCGTTCCATAACAAATTCATATTTTTTCTGTCGATGGCCATAAGCAACGTAATGGCGCATAATACTGCATAATACCTTCATAATACATAAAAACGGCCCTATAAAGAGACGTTTTTGTACAATATATTGAACAGGCGGTAGTGTTCTATGCCCATCGATAACCAATAGAAAAGATATTTTGGACTAATACCCCCCGCGAAATTACATATCACAAGTCCTAAAAAATGCCAATCTGAGACAAGGCATTATTCTATACATTTACCAGGCGTTACTGTTATGTACTTATCCATACAGCAGTAGAAACAAGTATCCTCCCTGAAAATGACGTATCAAAAGTCCTAAAGCAGGCCAATCAATGCAAAGTCTTTACGTGTGTGTTTATTTTAGACCGTGCGAAAATGTAAATTTTATCTCTTTTTTTCGGGGCAGTATTTCAATAGTATAACTTGATTAGTTCTTAAATCAAATAAATCTCTTAGATGCATAAAAATTAAAATATTCCAATGATTTTTGTCCGACTCAAGAAGCTAGTGCCGTAGAGAAGCTATAGCACATTAAAGATTAGAGCCTTTTAGGATGAAATTATTCCATTGTTGTTTGTAGTGAAAATTCCACAGGTCATAACTTTTTATCCGTAAAGGCTCTTAGGCTGAAATTCTGTAGAAGGCATGTCAGTAATATAACGGATCATTAGGAAAAAGAAAAAATACTTTTTTAACAGATATGGAAGAATTCCAAATTAAAAGTCAAAACTTAGGTGAAAAGAAAAATGACAATATTTTTGAGCAAGATGTAAAATTTTTCAAATTCTTATATTTACATGGAACAAGGGTGTTCCAAAAAGGCATAAGTATAAAATTTATCCCATTTAAAGAGTCTCCGTGGATTTGATATTCCATTGAAGTTAGGATCAGAGTAAAAAAGCTGAAAATATTCCACCGATTTTCTTGATTTTTAAATTCTGATAACCTCTCCCATTTTATAGAATATGGAGGGAAAAATCACTATCCATCAATGTTTATCGGACTTCCAACTATAACACTTAAGGGGAGTAACATCAATTAAAGGAGCCTTCTAGAACGAATTATTCTTCTCTTAAAGAGGAGAATAATTTTTTAAACCATCGATCAGAAAACATCTACTCAAATTAAATACCATTGTAAGATTACAACTCAGGTTGCTAATTTTTATTGGAATTCTTTCAATCCTTGAACGCTCTTAGTTATGGAATTCGTTTCTCGGTGGCGTTTTCAAAGTGTCTCAAAGACGTAATTTGGCAAAAATGACATACTGAGGCATCTTCATATAGCAAAATAAAAACTGAAAATCTCAGGACAGAAGTTGTCAATATAACGAAGTTGTGGAATCAGTGTTAATGGAATTAGTCTTTTCACAGTGCTCCTTAAACTGCTTTAGTTTATTTTGTTCCTATTATAAAGTTGCATAAACATGTTGTATTTAGTTTGACTTAGTTTGTAAAAGGAACTGATCATGTTACGAAAAATCTGTCTCCTATTCTGGGTGTAATTTGGACAACACCGTGCGGAATATCTAATCCATGCTTGCTCTTTAAATTATTTTTTCAGTAATCCATTTCAAATTCGTGATTATTCTACAAGTAATTACAGTTTCCGAGGGTTGTTGCGCAGTTTAAATGGTGTCTTCGTAGAGGCGTTTTTGTTTAAAATAAAACGTCATATTTCAATGGAAAAATCCATTAAAAAGTGCTCCTGGCGTTTGTTTTCGAAAATTCAGTTATCAGTTGGTAATTTAAGCTGATAAGAAGAAAGAACACCTTGAACACAAATCTGCAGTAGATAAAATTGTAATTATCGAGATATTGGAATATCTAATCCAAGAAAGCTCTTGAAAATTTGATTACATATTCCCCATTTTTTTATACATCAAGTGGGAAAATATCAATTAGAAATTTTAAAAACTGAGCCTGTAGCACCAAAAAAACTAATTTTTGGAATTCACACTATGACTTACACTGTAAAATAAACAACCATTGAGGTTGGGTACACATCCCTACACCAATAGAAATAATATTATGGCTAAATACTTTCCCGCGAAACGACACATCAAAAGTCCTACAGCAGACCAATCAAAGGGAAGACTTCACAATGTAAACCAAACCAACACTGATGTTAGATGCATATCCATACACAAAGAGACACTATACTTTGGACAAATACCCTCCTGCGAAATGAAGCATCAAAAGTTCTAAAGCAGACAAATCAATATGAAGACTTTACGCTGTGACCAAGCATTGATGTTGGATACACATCCATGCACCAATAGAAACCTTATTCTGGTAAAGTACTCCTTTGCAAATGACACAAGAAGCTATGCACTAAACAGGCGGTATTGTTCTATACCTATCGGTAAACAATAGAGACGATATTTTTGACAAATACCCTCCCGTGAAATGACACATCAAAACTTCTAAACCAAACCAATCAATAGGAAGTCTCTTCAATGTAATTGAACAAGCATTGAAGTTGGATACACATCCATACACCAATAGAAATAATAATTGGGCTAAATACTCTCCTGCGAAATGACACATCAAAAGTCCTAAAGCAGACCAAAGGTAAGACTTTTCACTTTAAACTATACAAGCAGTGAGGTTGGGTGTGCACCCATGAACCAATAGAAACCATATTCTTGAGAAATACCCTCTCACTAATGACACACATCGTACATGATATCATTCACTGTATGACATTATTCTGAATAATTTCGTTCCCATAGAAACGATATTATGAAGAAATACCCTGCCACGCCAATATATCTTCAACCGTTTGTCAAAACTGATCCTATACATGATCTTGATCAGTGTTTGAAGCAAAATTTTAAAGGGTTATCACCTTAACCATTCGCTAAAGTCATATAACCCTATACAATATTTTCATCAGAGTTTTAAACTCTACACAAAATGCGACGAATTAACAAATTTCTAAAAATAATTTTTATTTATATGAACGCGTCACTGCTGACGTCATCAAATATTCAAATGTCAAATCTTCTCTATTTTTCTTCTGCCTAAATGGATTTTTCCATAAGGCGATGTGTAGGATTTCTTATTCTATTTAAAACAGGGAGGTGATTACATTGTAAATAAAAAAAAATAGGTTACTTTCATATCTGTCTGGAATCATATTATTCACTCACCTGAAACAACAACGACAACCACAAAACAATTAATATACCATTGCTGCAAAATTAAAAACAGTTTTATACAATTAAAAAAAAATTAACATCGATCTCTGTAAATCATTTAAAGCTTGCTTCCCACAACTTATCTCTAAATACTTGAATATAAAATAATTAGTATTTAAGAAACCCTTTTTGCCGGATTAGAGAGTACTAAGGTAAAACAAACAAGAGCAACTAAGCTAATTCCATGCAAATTCGATCGCCATCTTGAATATAAGCCGCCGCGTCAAAGTAATTACATTACAGAGTTTCATATCGCGCAGGTCTGGGCCCGAGCGAAGTGGCTTTTAGGGAAAAAAAATTTAGAATTCCAGCAAAGGGTAAACACTTAGCTAGCGTTGGTACACACTTCTAAGTCATTATATTATAGTTATTTGCTGTTTAACATTTCTACAAATTGTTTTTGTAATAATGGAAAACAAAGATTGTGTAGAATGGCTTATGGAACGTGGCCTGTCCACAGAAGGTACAATACAAGAGCACAATTCAAATTATACCCATCACTGGCGGAAAAATTGAGAGTTAAACAAAGAAAGTTTTGGTACAACATTAGATCCCAATCTTATCCCTCCCATTTCAGCTCCCTTGTGTCCCAAAGAGGAATTGTATCCAATAGTTACGGCATCTATATTTAAAGATTACTTTTCTAAAAAAAAAGAAGGTAGTTTAGGTCAGCAACAGAAAGCTTATCCTATGTTGACTAGCAGGAAAATAGTTTCAGTAAAAACACATGTTGTAGGTGATATATTTGTTAGAGCTCTTGTTAAAAAATCATGTGATGAGTTAACAAGATCAACTTTATGAGCAACTGACCGAAAAACCAATAGGACATTATACAGTAGAGGCAACATGTAAGCAAATTACTGAAAAAAGAAATAGTGTTTGACGGGGCCTTGCTGACGTCAAAATACTTAAAGGTATAATATATCTCCTCAACTTTTCTCCTATAATGTACATGTTTATATACATTATATTGATCTGAGTTTCAAGCTCTTCACATGTTACGCGGGTGACAAAAATTCTAAAAAAAATTTTTATATGTATATGAACTTGACAGTGCTGACCTTTCCTCTGCCTAAGTTGATTTTTCCACGGGTTTTATCGACTAGTCTTTTTAATAATAGCGGTATTACTTCCTGAATATAAAGGAGATAACGTATTCAACATGCGTTAGACCTATGTACGTTCCCAAGCCTTGTGGAGATAATGATTTCCTATTCTCCATATGCCCCGCTTTAGCACACAATAGCCTAGACTCTAAACAACAGTGTAGCATGGAGCGTATTTTCATGTAGCACACTGTAGTGAGGCTCATCAATGTCTGTTATCGAGTGTAGTAATAAGTCGTCCACGTATTACTTCCTGAATATGAAGGAGATAACGTATTCAACATGCGTTAGACCTATGTACGTTCCCAAGCCTTGTGGAGATAATGATTTCCTATTCTCCATGTAGCACACGGCTCATCAATGTCTGTTGTCGAGTGTAGCAAGCCCTTTCTTTCCTTGTAGTAAAATGTAGTAAAGCGTAATTTTTCGTAGCGATGTGTAGCAGTACGTTATTTCCTGTAGCAGGCCGTAGTAGAGCGTATTTCTTTGTAGTAAAGTGTAGTAGCTTGTAGTAGCGTGTAGTAGCCTGTAGTAGAGTGTAGTTAGCCTGTAGTAGAGCGTAGTAGAGCGTATTTCTCTGTAGTAGAGTGTAGTATCCTGTAGTAGAGTGTAGTAGCTTGTAGTAGAGTGTAGTAGCCTGTAGTAGAGTGTAGTAGCTTGTAGTAGAGTGTAGTAGCTGTAAGTTAGAGTCGTAGTAGAGCGTATTTCTCTGTAGTAGAGCGTATTTCTCTGTAGTAGAGCGTATTTCTCTGTAGTAGAGTGTAGTAGCTGTAGTAGAGTGTAGTAGCTTGTAGTAGAGCGTATTTCTCTGTAGTAGAGTGTATTTCTCTGTAGTAAGGCGTATTTCTCTGTAGTAGCCTGTAGTAGAGTGTAGTAGACTGTAGTAGAGCGTATTTCTCTGTAGTAGAGTGTAGTAGCCCTGTAGTATAGTGTAGAGTTGTAGTAGAGTGTAGTAGCTGTAGTAGAGCGTAGTAGAGCGTATTTCTCTGTAGTAGAGCCTATTCTCTGTAGAAGAGTGTAGTAGCCTGTAGTAGAGCCTAGTAGAGCGTAGTATAGCGTATTTCTATGTAGTAGAGTGTAGTAGACTGTAGTACGGCGTATTTATCTGTAGTAGAGTGTAGTAGCCTGTATAGAGCGTAGTAGCCTGTAGTAGAGTGTGGTAGGCTGTAGTAGAGCGTAGTATAGCGTATTTCTATGTAGTAGAGTGTAGTAGACTGTAGTACGGCGTATTTATCTCTAGTAGAGTGTAGTAGCCTGTAGTAGAGCGTAGTAGAGCGTATTTCTCTGTAGTAGAGTGTAGTAGCCTGTAGTAGAGTGTAGTAGCTTGTAGTAGAGTGTAGTAGCCTGTAGTAGAGCGTAGTAGAGCGTATTTCTCTGTAGTAGAGCGTATTTCTCTGTAGTAGAGCGTATTTCTCTGTAGTAGAGTGTAGTAGCCTGTAGTATAGTGTAGTAGCTTGTAGTAGAGTGTAGTAGCTTGTAGTAGAGCGTAGTAGAGCGTATTTCTCTGTAGTAGAGCCTATTTCTCTGTAGAAGAGTGTAGTAGCCTGTAGTAGAGCCTAGTAGAGCCTAGTAGAGCGTAGTATAGCGTATTTCTATGTAGTAGAGTGTAGTAGACTGTAGTACGGCGTATTTATCTGTAGTAGAGTGTAGTAGCCTGTATAGAGCGTAGTAGCCTGTAGTAGAGTGTGGTAGGCTGTAGTAGAGCGTAGTATAGCGTATTTCTATGTAGTAGAGTGTAGTAGACTGTAGTACGGCGTATTTATCTCTAGTAGAGTGTAGTAGCCTGTAGTAGAGCGTAGTTAGCCTGTAGTAGAGTGTGGTAGGCCGTGGTAGAGCATAGTAAAGCGTACCTGTCTGTAGTAAAGCGTATTTCTTTGCATAAAACCAAAAGTACGGATGCATTTCTTTGTAGTAGAGTGTGGTACGTGTCTTTTTCTAGTGTTGTGCAACATAGTCATCCACTTTTAGAATGTGACTAAAAAGCCAATTACAATTCATCACTGTACAAACTCTATTTACAAAAAAATAATTATTCACAGAGCCAAGACTATGGTTAAAAAACGCAGGGGCTTACAGCAGTAAAGCTTCATACAAATAGTTTTCAAAAAATATTCTAACTATTCAGTCAAAGTGAACTGGCGAAAAGGGCGTTCAAAAGACTACCATCGCCATAATGGTCTCGCACTATATAAAAACGAAATAAAATCTGGAAATGTTCCCACAAAGAGCTTTTTATCAAGCAAATAAATTGTAGTTGGTAGATAAACAAGGCATAAAGGGCGATTCGCCAGTGTTTCATCAGAATATCACATACAAAGAAGCAATTTAGCAGACCCGCTTAAATATTCCTTTTCAATTTCACATCTTGTGTTCTACTGTGCTCACCCAACGAGTTTGAAATACCTAGAATGCACACCATGGCGCCCCAATACAGAAAAAAGTGTTTATCCATACATGATCAGTTTGTTTTGAGCCTTACAGAATACATTACAAGCAATGTATGTCCTAAATACCATGAGTGAATACGAGTGGTCACTATGACGCTAGTATTTATACATCATTCGTCAATTCCTCACAAGTTAAGTTTATCTTGATTGTTAAATGTCTAGTTTCTGTTTTACGAAAGAACAGTCGAAATTTCAGTACTTTTAAGCTGGAACTTGAACAATCGGTCTGTAATGTCATCCATACTTCACACTTTTCAGGTGAAGAAATTGTTACTTTAAACATTTTCTCTACAGTTTTGGCATTTGCAAAACACTACAACAGACTTCATGGAAATAGGAAATGAGGCTTTCCAATGTGGTTTATATGTTCAAACGCAATTCATGATATCCGTACACTGTGTGAAACGAAACTAAATCTGGATATGTTACATCCTACAAAGAGCTTTTTTATCAGTAAATCAAGTGTAGTTAGTAGGCAAACAAGGCATTAATGGGCGATTGGCTAGGTGTTTGATCATAATATCACATACAAAGAAGCAAACTTAGCAGACCCGCTAAAATATTCCTTTTCAATTTCACATCTTGTGTTCTACTGTGCTCACCCAACGAGTTTGAAATACCTAGAATGCACACCATGGCCTCTAATGCAGCGAAAAGTGTTTATCCATACATGATCAGTTTGTTTGAGCCTTACAGAATACATCACAAGCAATGTATGTTCCAAATACCATTAGTGAAGGCGATAGTGATCAGTATTACGTAAGAGATACGGTTGTTTTCCGTAATTAGACTTTGATAAAAAATTTAGAAAAAAGCTCCTGTTTTAGAAGCAATCCATACATCTCAGATTCAGTTGTTTCGGTGGATTTGGGCCATTGATAAACTTCAGGAAAAAGCTCCTGTTTCTAGAAGCAATCCATACATGCAGATTCGGTTATTCGGTAAATTGAGCCATTGATAACATTCAGGAAAAAGCTCCTGTTTCTAGAAGCAATCATACATCACAGATTCGGTTATTTCGGTAAATTGAGCCATTGATAAACATTCAGGAAAAGCTCCTGTTTCTAGAAGCAATCCGTACATCACAGATTCGGTTATTCGGTAAATGAACCATTGATAAAACATTCAGGAAAAGCTCCTGTTTCTAGAAGCAATCCGTACATAATAGATTTGGTTGTTTCGGTGAGCTAGGCCATTGATAAAAATTCAGGGAAATGGTCATGTTTCTAGAAGGCAATCTATACATAACAGGTTCAGTTGTTTTGGTGAATTGGGCCTTACATAAACCATTTAGATAATGCTTTTGTAGCATTCAATTTTGGCCGGAAAATAAAATTTCTGAACAAAAGTTACCGAATTTGGCGCTGTCTATGATAGTATCAGTTAAACGCTCCATGTTTCTCTTTTTTCGTTCAATTTTGACAATGAAATGAAATTTCAGAACAAAAATCACCGAAGTCAGCACTTGTCTATGGCATTATCAGTTAAGCGCTCCATGTTTCTCTCGTTTCGCTTAATTTGGCCGGAAAATGAAATGTGTCTAAGGTATTGTCACATATACGAACTCTACTTGTCTTGTTTCGATGAATTAAGACCTGAATACTTTTGCATATACCGATTATCTCTTGGTTGAACGAATCTTTTTTTGTTTCACAACATTAAAACTTCTTAACATATACCGCAACGAAGTTTAGGCAAATATGTATCACGCCGTCTTCGTTAAGAATTAATCTGTTTTGCTTTCGAATATAGAAGAATCCGTTTTTTGTGAAACAATTGTTAATATATATTGAACGATTGTAGTTTGTAGTTGTAGTTTCTTGATAAAATCTAGTGGTGTTTTTGTATTTCACAGACTGAAAGCTATGAGTTATACTTTCAGATTTATTGAATGGTTTTGTGATGGTTCTCATAATGTATATGAATGTACTGACAGTAACTCAAAATTTCTTTGTAGTTTCCTCAAATAATTATTTTTTTTCTAAAAATATGCTCATGCACTACGAAAGTCAAAACCATTAGCATCCTGGCATCACAGAATGTTTCACAAGAAGATTGCTACTTCTTTATATATTGCTTTTTGTTAATATAGAAGGTTTTTTATATGATTACTTCAAAACAAATATGATCAAGCTTGTGGCCATCCTTTTTAATATATTACATAGCATGCCGGGAATGATATTTTGAAACATTCACTTTCCGTTTGATAGCCCATTGTGATTGATTTCAATTTATTTCCACAAATGAATATATATAATACAGTGTCACGTATGAGGTGTGCTAGTTTTACGTATACTATACGTCTTGTATTATTCTAAGAAGCAATTAACTACTTGTTAAAAAGGGAAAAATATATATTCTACAAATAGTTGAAATATAGTATAGAGCTAATAGTTTTTCTCTTCTTAATTGAAGTAGAATGAAAAGTCCTTGCAGGCTAAAAGATTTCGGAACAAATTCAATTTATTTTATTCCCTTTATAGTTGAGAAACATACTTTAATGACTTGACACAAGTTGATAATATAAATTGATTACAAACAATAGAACATACTGTGTGGAATGAGTGAGAAGGAGAAGGAGGAAACGAAGGAGGAAAAAGCCCGTTTAAACAAGATTTCAGATACGATACGAAATCTTACAAAAATATGTAATCCCGGAAAGAGCTATGGTGGTTCAAATATTAAATACAGACGATAAAAGCTACATTATTCCGGGTCACTGTCTGAGCCGGACAGGGAAAAATCTTTTTCACTGTCACTGTTTTTGTCGCTCAAATCATCTTCATTGTTTATAGCAGATATGTTTTGATCAATGGCAATAACACCCGCAAATTCCTGACACCCTTCCAACAGTTGCCTTTCCGCTAAGTCCATGCCTCTCTTCAGGATTAACCTTTTCTCCATTGGTAAGCACTGAAATATAAAAAAAATGTCATAGCGAAGCATTTGAGAAACCATATCTAATCCTAAGTTTTAAAACTGCAACAGCTGTTGTCAAAATATCCCAATCAGAAGCACACAATAAAGAAGAATCCTGTACATTGACAAAACCAAAAAAATAAATATAAACTAGCACAATTAGGCAAAAGAAGCATTCACCATAACCTCATTCGCATAAAAGAGCTATTGACATCTATCTCATTTTCCAATTATTCCATAATATCTTTGTAAAAAAGCAAGTAGCTAGACATTTCTTTTTTGAGTATGCCGACTTCTTCTTCACATCTTTTCAACAGCTCATTTTCGTTGTTGCCACTATTTTTTAAACCCTACAGTACCTCAATCCGAATGTTTTCACAATGAGTGTAAAATCATGACATATGAAGTGTCAAGAAATGTAACAACAATTCTACTTACCATCAATTCCGGTATTTTTCATCCATGGGAAATCGAAGCCACTGTCTTCGCCAGACTTCTCCTCAACACGAGGTACACCAATGTCTCCGCAATGGTGTTATAACATTTCATGAAGTCTACCCATGATAGTTGAGAACTGTTTTGTGATGGCGGCATTTTACCCAAAAAATCCAATGCTAATTGAATGTGTTCCTTCAAATCTAAAAAAGTAGAAAATAAAGTATGATGACACAACATGTATCAACAAAAACGTATTGGAGTATGTTTCACTATCCAAAATTCAGAATAACAAAAGCCAAAAAAATCTGCAAATAAATTGACTTATATTTTGAGATAAAAATATAGTATGTTACCTAATTCTAATAACCATATCCTAATACTGTATATATTTAGAAATAAAAACACATTGAGCAAAATATTTCAGCATCAAGCTTTCGTTGTAAAATTTAAAAAATTGTAAAATTGTAAAATTTAAACCCTCTACTTCTATTTTATACATAAACAGTATTGGCTCGCAAGTTTTACTATACCATACAATATAATTTTCAACATTTATAATTTTTATCAACGTCTCCACAGATTTACATACTATGTAATTCAATTCTCCTTTTATCATCTGCCTTCTTTTTTTCTTGTTTGTCCTTAATATGCATTGCTTCTGCCCATGAAATAAGGTGTCGTTGTCCTTTTTCGCTTGCTGTTGTTATTTTTAAGTTTTTCACGGAGCAACTTTTCCATTTTGCTAGCAGGATAATTCTTTGTTGAGATCCACTCTAGATCTTTTTCATGAAACAAGAAGATATATTCAGATGATAGAATATATCTTACCTACTTTAATCGTAGAAACTTTGCAAGATTGAATTGAATTGAAGAAAACTTTCGAAAAGTGAAATTAAATTTCATGAAATAAATTTTCGCCATGGCACCATTGTGTGATTGTTTCATGAAAAGTACATACACATTTTCAATGTGTTTATGGAAATTTCAACACGTTCTTGTTTCAATTATTCCTTTTGAAATTTACTATATTGATCAGGAAGGAACCATTTTTAGCTCGAAATATACTTGTTCTGCACTTCACTCACAAGTTACCTAGTGTACCTAGTGTAGATATACAACCACCTTCAATCTACATTTGCTCGGCGTTCATTTTTTTAAATAATGGAACAATATTCAGCAACCTTTCCCAACAAACTATCTGATTCTGATTACTTAAGTCTCAAGTGATCTTCCATTATAGAACACTTCATAGACTGTTATTAAACAATTGATATTTTATACTCTTAGCCTTTTACTTTGTGCAAGTTTAGTACTATACTGTGAGTTCCTGTGTTATGGTAGTTATCCTTTTTAAGCAATTTATTTTTTTGCGGTTGTCTATACCATGGCAAACAACTCTGTTTGTGAGTGACCACGGTAAAATACACAGTATGGATTAGTGGCCCCCTAACTCACGCTGGAGGCAAGAAAGAAAGGTAAGATAACTCTTGTACGCACCTAACTGGCTGGCCATCTCCAAAACCCACCCCCACCCCTCCCCCTCCTAGCTAATGACGGCAGTTTATTATTTTCCACTTTCATATTAGAATCTTGATTACCTGTAAATAAACATTAGCTACTTCCCTAAACGACTATCGTGCAGATAAACGCAGAGTTCTGTGAAAAAACGAGTCTGTCTAGCCATAAATTTAGCCAGGAGACCCAGCCTTGGCCCTTCAAACCGCCTTTATGATCAATTTTTTCTTTCTCTATCAAAGAAAGCTTAAATAACTAGGCTAGCCATAAAGTATGATATGAAATGTTATGGAAGGTTGAGCTGGGTATCCTGGCTACAGCCTCAGTCTAGTGTAAGTGGCGGCTTCTCAAGTTTGTAGATACCTGATGATGACGTAAATAAATAAATCTTAGTGTTATATTTCCTTGTCTGCAAACAGGGAAGAGGGTGGGGAACAAGGATGCAGTAGTCCGTAAACCGCGGAGCGCCCTGCAGTGCAGTGGATAGACGCAGCACCGATGCGCTCCGTCCTGACACTGGTCACCAGGTCTCTATATTATATGGATTCTCGGATTTCCTGAAAAAATCATCATTATATCCATTTTTCATACATATGGTCAATATATCTATATATATTTTAGAAGCCCGTTCATTCCAGTGCATATGGGACATAATATCCATTCTACATTATCGATATATTGTCCGTTTTTTTATAGTGAGTATGTTGTAAAAACAAAGCCCTTAGAAGTCAAAAAAGTCATAAGGAGAACATTTTAAACCTTGTCAAAACCCAACAACTTTACTATTCAAATCTGACTGTTCAAATCTTCGTTGTGGAACCATTAAACAGCAATGTAAAGAGCCTTAACTTTTGATTAATCACGGTAGAAAAATTAAGCTTAAATTTCTGACTTGTTTCCATTTTAAAAAAAAAGCAGCAAAAGATAAATAAGAATCTCCTCCATATCGTTATTTATCGGTACTGGCATGGATAGAACTTGATGATGTGGTTACAAAAGACTGGGTAACAAAGCGTACGGCGGTTCTTATTATCAATGGCAATTAAAAATAATTAAAATACCGCGGATATCGAATTGAACCTTCGATTTTTTTGTAGATTTTGGGCGAGATTAATGGAGCTTATTCTATTACACCGCAATTTTGCACACAAAAAGACAGAATAAGTGTATTACTGGTATGAATTATAAATTTTGAATTGATTTGGATTATTGTTTGTTGGCAGTATGAAACTAATTACTGCACACCATGTTGTTCATCAATTTGAACTACCACCTTTTTAAAGATGGATTGGATTCGAACCAATAACTTTCATAGTCTTACAACAATAGACATAATTTACGTGGAATTCACAAAATTCAATGTCACTTCAAATAAAAACACATCATAAAGCTTGTTGTTACAAAATTAATTGTGAGTTAAAAAGCCCTAGCTAAGTATTACAGGTTTATTGAAACTGTTGTCTCCTTGAATTAACAAACTTTAGACTTCGCCAACTGGTATTCGGCTATTTTCGCTTTTTATCCAGATTTTAAAAAAAATTCACGTTAATTTAATGTCCCTTATTAAGTGTAACTTAAATATCTAGGACGTTTAAAAAGTTACTAGTTGTATTTTTCTGACATCGCAACAGCGATTATAGCCAGGGACGAGGTTGTATTATTATAACCTCGCTACGGACGACGTTGTACTTATATAACATAACACAAGTTAACCTGGGAAGAGGCCAGGGAAGGGCTACAAAAAGTTAGTATGTATCACCATGCTCGGCAGCATGACTGCATGTATTAATTTAACTGTGTCTCTTTTATTACTTGCAGAGTAATGGGCAATGGGTTATGGCATATGCTTGTCATTCATAAAACAACGCATCCATCCATACCGTACGCATTTAATTTTTTGCAACGTGAAATTCATCCTTAAACAAAATTTAAAAATTCTGGTTAAATACTGAGAATTAAAACGCAAAGGCCTACTAAATACTCGATTAACATTTAAGGTCTTTTTTTTGATCACATGAAACGTGTACAACTGTTCTAAATTTTAACGAGTTTGTTCGGAAACGCATGCTGTACAAAAAAGCAAGGGGAAACTTTATTCTAGTCAGTACACAAGCAAGCGAATTGAATTAAGTAATTGGGAAAGATGTCCTATTAGGGTAAAATATTTAGGCAAGTAGCCAGGCCCATCCATTCCTACAACATACAATACTGAAAACAAAATTTAGAAAACCATTCCCGCAATAAATACGATATTGATGTCTTGTTGAAGCTAAACAAGGCAAAGCTTATTCTGATTAAAAAACAATTAGACAAGTAGCGAAACCTATCAATTCATCATTAAAAAAAGTATTTGGGGAATAAACCTTACGGAATATAAAAAAGAAACAGAATAAAAAAACGGTCCAACGATCACTTTTTTCTACTCAAAAAATCGAACAATCGGGCGAGTAGCACACGCGTGCGTATATCATTGCATGTGCATACATCAAAGATTTTGTTAAAGCTCTCTCGCACCTTGTAGGAAGAAGCTCGCACCAAATGAAATGTTCAATGTTCTAGCAAGCGAATAAAAAAACCTTTCTTCTACTTTGTAAACAGGCAAGGGAGCAAAAAGATCCTGACATACAACCTAAAAGATATCTGATAAAAAACGCTAATCGCGAAAGGTGAAGTATTAAATCTCTTGGTCGGCCAATTCGAGAAAAGACTTTATACCACTCAGAAAACAGGCACGAGAGTGTGAGACCCATCCATACATCATTTGAAATGAGAATTTTGGAAGTTGCCTTTCACGCTGAATAAAATGTTAGATATCCATCCATACACTACTAAAAGGAGATTTAGCTAGTTAAGCGAATCAAAAGCGAAACTTTATTAACACTTCATTCCACTCAGATAACAAGCACGCGCGAATAATATCAGATGTCCTGGCATGGTGAATTCAGAATTCACGGGAAGACTTTATTCCACTCAGTAAGAAGCAGGAACAGGGGAGACCGATCCATACCACCATAACAATATTAAAAGGATATTTTGCAAATACCTTCAGGCGGAGCAGACCTGTGTAATACAAAAATTAGTTCTAACTCAGTAAACAACCAAGCCAAATGAGAGATCCATCCCATACCTTATAAAAATAGAGATTTTATCAATATACATGCATCATTTGAAAAAACGCATTTGTTGAACTTACCGCTTCGCGCGAATTAAAATATTTAGCACGCCAACCTTAGATGTTCTAACAGCTCAATTCACGGAATACTTTTTTCACGCAGTAGAATGGAGGAATGTGGGACACCTATCCATACATCTATCAAAAGAGAGATATTGAAACAAGCAGTAGATTTTGAATAACTATCCATACACAATAAAAACGATATTTTTAGAAAAATACTTATGTGTGTCATATGTTTTTTTTGCTGTTTATAGGAAGCAGTGTAATGTGATTTTGAACTTTCAATATTTTTAAAACTAAAACCTCATGACAAAAATGATAAAAATGTAATGTGGACTTTTTTTGGTCGTAGCTGTTAGAAAAACTATTCGGAGGAACATAGTTATTAATATAGTGTAACTAGCTAAATAAAATTGAGTTATGACTGCATCTTTCACGTTTTACCGGCAATGTTACTTGTCTATATTTATAGCGACGATATGGTTGCTACGAAGTTAAGTTATATTGTGCTGTACAAGGCCCGTTCTTAAGGCTCTCTCGCCATTGAACGCTACGACTTTCTCATAATAACCGGTTGAAAATAGCTATTAGTTAATAATAGTATGATAAAATTTGATTTAGCTAATATTGGGTGTATTTCGACTCCTAAAAAGCAATAGTACTCTAGCATTTTTTTGCAAAACAGTAAAATTTGTTCAGTTATTTCTAAAAGGTTTTAGTAATTCTAATAGACTAAGGCAGTTCAAAAGATAGTTAGCGTATTGCTCTGAATAGACCCGTCATCATGCTCCATCGAAGGTAGCAATAGAAGCACACAGTATGTTACAAAAAAAAAAATTATGGTCATTTCCTTTTTTGAACATTATATTTAATTAAAACGTATATATAGTTGACTCTCTCTAATCCGAATCTCTATTATCCGAATCTTTCTATAATCCGAACAAATTAAAAAGTCACCGTCAATTTTCCTTAACAAACTCTCATAATTTACTTTCTACTATCCGAATCTCTGTAATCCGAAAAAAAATTATCCCCCTTGAGATTCGGATTAGAGAGAGTCAACTGTACATACATTGCAATAAAATAATTTGTTGGTCTGTTTTTCGACACACGCGACCCATTCCGCCACACACGGGATATCGCTAGTGCGTTAAAAGTTTCATACTCTACTTGAAAAATAAGTTTATTGTAATTTTTCTTTTTTTTTCCTTTTTACTTACATCATATGCTTTTGGTAGCACACCTTAGCATCTAAAAATGCCATTTGACCAGTGTTCCAAAAACCTCTTGTGCATACATAACTCTCGATTCCTGAGAAACATTCGCTGTCCACTCGTTGAATGGCTCACCAGGTAACTGTTGTAGACACGGTTCTATACGTACATCATGACAAACCTCTTTTAGTTACATCCCGGTGACATTACGAATTTCATTGTCTAAGCGAAATGAAGCCACATTTTTTGCAATGACAAAGCATGATCAATTGTGAACTTAAAATTCGAATCAGAGCCCAGAAGCATGGCTTGTTAATTGTGTATCCCTCGTTCCTTGAAGGTAGTCAGTCAACTAGATACACTGCTTCCTGGTTGATATCGTTCAGACTGATTTCCTGCTTAGTCATTTCATTTCTGACATGATCGAGAATGACACTAATCTTAGCATTTATTTTTTTGATTGGTTTTTCTTTGTTTCAATTCTGGATCTTCTTCATATTGTCGAGTCTGTTGTTTTTATTTGTTTACCAAGATATTCAGTTATTTGTGATAAGTTTTAGAATATTGGTATCTCAAGACCACCAAGTTTAATCGGGAGTGACAGCAGTTGTCTCTCGTTTTTGTTTACTTTAATACCTCCCGTCAGTGCTGGTATTAATTCGAATTCAATAACTACGAGTACTTCTTCCAATAATTATATATGTGTGGTATGTTCGCATACAGTACGTTAATTTATGCTTGTAGCCAGCCACTGATAAAAACAACTTTATGCCCCTTGCGACTCTGTTTTAGCAATTTTACTCAGCATCTTTAATTCATTAATCCAATCTTCTAAACTTATCCAAAACATATCCACCTTTGAAGCTTCTAGAACCAATTACATTATTTACATTATTACCAATTACATGTTACAAAACTGCAGTGTGATAAATTAGTTTCCTCAAAAATTATTTTTTAACTAAATTTTACTTATTGGATTTGATTTTCACATGGCAACTACCTTATTCCATGAAATTAATGAGTCAAGAAATTAACGCGAATTAAATTAACGGTCATGAAATTAACGCGGTTCAATGAAATTATTTTGAAAAAGGCATTTAATTAAACGCGGTTGAGCAAGGTTGTTTTCAAAAACGCATTTAAATTAAGGCGAATTTGAGAATATGTGATATCAACACGAAGCAAAAATTACGGCAACAGTCGAATCCACGGTAGTAAAGCGGTCTTCTCTATTTAATGGCGGTTTGGAAATCGAAATAAAAGTTTTCGTTGTTTGGAAAGACAATGTTAAAAATTTAAAGAAAAGTGCTTTTAGTTAATTTTCCACTTGGATCAGAGTATGAAGATTATACAAAAGCTATTTAAAAAAAGATTGCTGAAAAGAGAACACCGTTGAGCTAATCGTCCGATGAGGAGGAAATAGTAGAGAATTTGTAAAAAATTTGTATTTTTATGATTTTTAGGCTTTATATATTATAAAAAAAGTTACCAAAATTAACAGTGATTTTAATTAACCAGTCATTGAAATTAACAGTCTTTAAATTAACACTGCATTAATTAACGGTCATTAAATTAACGCGAATATTGAAAAACCGCGTTAATTTCATGACTCGTTAATTTCATGGAATAAGGTAGTTATAGCTCAGCAAAACCTGAATAACTGAACGTATATCCTAGTAAATTAAAAAAATTCCTACTTTCTTTTCTTTTCTTGTAGTTACCTCTTTTCTTGAAACTTTTGTTTTGTAAAAATTTTTGAAATTGATTTGCATTATTGTTTGTTGCAGTATGAAACTAATTACTGCACACCATGTTGTTTCTTTCCATTTGAAACTACCACCTTTTAAAAGATGGATTTGGATTCGAACCAATAACTTTCATGGTTTTTTACAACAATGGAAATATTTTTTAAATAACATAACATAGAAATACAAAAGATAACACATTAGTATCAGCATTTACACAAAACTAATTTTGTTACCAGAAAATTTCCTTATCCCACTCTTCCAAGAATCATTATCACCAAAAGTTATTTTGGGTTTTACCTGCATTAGAAATACAAAAAAAAAAACGGTAAAGAATGCAAAAATCAAACCACACTGCCATTACCACCGAAATTGATTAACATAAAAAGCAAAGTATAAATTAGAACAGAAAAATCCCAAGAAGAGTTGTGAACAAAAAAACATTGCGCATCAATCATTAAATTAAAACAACAGAAATTTACCTAGTTTTTTAAAACCATTACACCTGTAAAACTAATTCCCACCACTCCACGATTTTTGTTTTAAATATGAGGGGTGGTAATAAATTGAAACAGGGCTTAAATTTTCAGTAATTGGGTGTTGCTTTGTTTCAATTTTCAGCATAAGTCGCAATAAAGCCTTGAGGTAGGAAATTAGCTGACTGAAGAGAGGATATAATTCAACTTAGGGGGTATTTCCAACTGGCAATATTACCTGTGCATATAATATGGTCCCTCCTGAAAGTCAATATACTGAATAAAAATTTGACTACTTTATTTGAATAATTATGGTATCAAGTTAGCAGTATCTCTACACTGTCTCAATTTAACAAGGATGGTCCAGATTTCCAACATGTCCTAGCCTAGTTTAACTAAGATTTCTTCGAGATATTAAAATTGAGTTTTTTATATAATAATTTTTCAGTGCAAACCCGAAAAATCAACCAATAAGCATAAAGTCAGCATGGCCACATCTAAAGGGGGATTTTCACGAAGCGAATTGAACGACGAATTCGATGGCGAATTCGCTTTTTAATTTTCACGACAAAATAAATTAGGCGCCAAATTCATTGTTTACATTAGTTAACCGCGTTCTGATTGGTCAAAAACTAGCAGCGAAACCTTTAGCCGCGAAAAAGTAGGAACTGTTTCTACTTTTCAGCGAAGCGAATATTTCGATGCAAAGTCAAAACAAACAAAACTGCGCATGCTCAGATACAATTCGCCGTCGAATTCGCCGTTCAATTCGCTTCGTGAAAATCATTAAAGAAGAAAATATTTCCCAATAATGATCACGTGAGCAAAGAACAATAGAATTTCTTGCCTTAAAGTATTCACAAATTTCTTTCATACAAGACAAAAAATATCTTCTGAGCAATTGTATTTCAAGTGGCAAAACTGGTATTTTATTTAATAAAGCATGTTAACATAGATGTCAAAGATAAATGTATCATAAAAGTAAAAAATAACTTTTTAAGACAAAGTATTCTTACTACTAAAGTGAGCACACAGCACTATTCGTCTTGCTTTAAAAAATAAGCTTACTTAAAATAATTAGTTAACAAAATTCAATCTAGCTCAGGCTACAGAAAGTTAATTATATGCTTAACTCAGATATCTTTGAAAAGATGACGTACACTGTCTCTTTTTTTCAAAAATAAATACAAATGTGCCAGCTCTTTCAGAACATGTATTCAGTATGGAATTAGCTACATTTCATGTTGGTAGAAATTATATTTAAAAAAAATATTCTCTTTATATAAAAAATCAACCCTGGCCTACTTTTCCACCACATCAGATTTTAAAAACTAACGTTTTCCTCAAAAAATTATTTTTTAATTTTTTTATAAAATTATTATTCAGCAGATAACTGAAAAAACATCAATTTAAACTTTTTAATAGCAAATTTCCACAGTTAATGTATACTATTAATAGCACGGCTTTCCAATGAATGGCTGTATTAAGTATTATGACGTTCAACAGTGTAAGTTATTGTTGCCAGAAATTGTATCCTGGAAAGAATCAATTTTTATATGTAAATTATACCTATTATCATCATTTTCCTCAAAAATTTATTTTTTGGTCTTATAACAGCAGATCACTGAGAATTTACAGAACTCAAAATCTTGTGTAACATTTTTAAAATTAAAAATCTTGATTTTGTAAACATTATATGCACAAATCCTAACAAATTATAAATTTTTTTAAAATAAATTGGAATGATCATCTGTTTTAAAACATCACTGCACATGCATCTTAGCCCACGAGAATTGTATGGAGCAAAAGATTGAAATGGAACTGGAGTTTAAAAAAGAATGTCTTTAAAGATGACGTACACTGTCTCTTTTTTTCAAAAATAAATACAAATGTGCCAGCTCTTTCAGAACATGTATTCAGTATGGAATTAGCTACATTTCATGTTGGTAGAAATTATATTTAAAAAAAATATTCTCTTTATATAAAAAATCAACCTGGCCTACTTTTCCACCACATCAGATTTTAAAAACTGAACGTTTTCCTCAAAAAATTATTTTTTTAATTTTTTTATAAAATTATTCAGCAGATAACTGAAAAAACATCAATTTAAACTTTTTAATAGCAAATTTCCACAGTTAATGTATACTATTAATAGCACGGCTTTCCAATGAATGGCTGTATTAAGTATTATGACGTTCAACAGTGTAAGTTATTGTTGCCAGAAATTGTATCCTGAAAGAATCAATTTTTAATGTAAATTATACCTATTATCATCATTTTCCTCAAAAATTTATTTTTTGGTCTTATAACAGCAGATCACTGAGAATTTACAGAACTCAAAATCTTGTGGTAACATTTTTAAATTAAAAATCTTGATGTCTTTTTGTAAGAAACACAATCGTTACGAGAAAAATAACCTGCCGTGAAAAGATAGTCTGCGGCCATGTTGAGGGGCGGATTGACACGGCAAACAAAATAGTAGATGATTGCAGTGAATACAACATGGTATGACATAGCCCTCTCTTTGTCATGTATTCCTGCAGTATATATTTGCTATAGGTTACTTCTAACGACAAAGCAATGTGTTTCGTTAATATATTTAAAGGGGAAGTAAGCTCTAATTTTTTATTTAAAAAAAACAGTAGCCGCCACAAAAAAAACTGGAAATACCTATTTATTTTCATATTAAAGTTTCTCCATCTTTGTAAAAACTTGTGTTTACTACGCGTGAAATCTCTTCGTTATTCTGACCCCTTTGCGATTTTAAAAGGATTGGGTCGAGTTGAAATTATGACGTTTTTTAGTTCAGAAAGTGTAGTGTGCTGGCGGTGGTAGTAGTATTAGTTGTTAATTTACTTAAACATTCGCGTTTAACAGCTTAAAAACATGCCAAATTGCGCCGCCATCAACTGCACTAACAGAACTGGTAATAATAAATCAAAAGAAATGTTGACGATGTTGTAGTTTTTTTCAAAATTCCCAGCGCAGAGAAAAACGAGCTTCGAAAAAGATGGTTACATTAGAAGAACTGGTCCCTTGCCTAAGGATTCAGGATTTTATATATGTTCCACGCACTTTGAGCCAGACTGCTTTGAAAGAGATCTTCAGGCAATTACCTGATTTACGTAAATCATTTGTTTTTGTATGTATCAACCGACCAAAACATGCTTCTTTCGTATTTGTTTATCAAAATAAAAAGATACAAGCTCGGTATAAACTTCGTGTTCGTAACCAACAATTACGTACCAAGCCAACAAAAAGTTTATTGTAAAGAGCTTGGTGAGAAACTTTTTATCATGTTTGTGCGTATGGAAATGTATTTCCTTTTTTATCGGACTTTTTATTTTTAACACGATTCAATTTAACAATTTCAATTAATTGAAGACAGAAGGGTGTTAAAGATATAAAATGGATATCACTTCAGTCATGATTATAAATATGAAAGAGTTTATATTTGGCGAAATTATTTGTACTTTCGAAGTAGTCGTCAGGAATTTCATTATTTTCTTTGCAGCACAAACTTTCAGAGAATAAACTCATCGGTCTACAGTGACCACCTCATTTACACCAATTATTGTTTCCAATTCGATTGCCTTCTTTTTGGTATAACTTCGTCTTCATGGTTTGAACTTAAAAATTTATCTTGCTCTTCCAACGACATTTCAGGCTCAAACTAAATGGCTTTAGAGCCAAAATGTCTGGAACAGTGTTTTCTTCGTCACTGGACAAGAACTATAATGCATTTTTTGTTTCTTATTCGAAAGTATGTTGCATTATAAGCAGCAACATAGGGCCTCGTCTAGCTAGTGCAATGTTTTGAACTATAAAACGTCATATTCAAATTAGAACCCAGTCTTTTTTATTTTGACGCGCTTTTTTTCAAAAACGAAGTTTTTACGGAGATATGATCAGGGAATATAGGTATTTAGAAATAAATTCTTGTGTTTATGTGTTATTTTTCTGATTTCATAAGTTCAAATGCAAATACGTAGTCGAAAAATTTTTTTTCACATTTTTGAGGTTACTTCCCCTTTAACACTTTTAAACCACTCCATAAGTGAATACTAAAAAATTAAAAATTGCACGTGCAAATTCTCCAATATAGATTCATGTGTGTTGTTTTTTTCATGGAATTCCTGGTACAATGTGCACATGTGATACAGTGATAGTCTTATCTCTAGTTCTGATTCACTGGTGGGACTGTCAAGATTGAGGCCCTGGACGCCTCTTCAATTTTGATCTTTAATAGTTAGGAGAGATGTTCCAAGGGTACAATCTTGACGGCCCCATCACTGCTCCTCTGCTATCGTAATAAATGCAGTTTAAAATGGTGCCAGGAGTAATTCATGCAAGTATATGTTTTTTTATCTTCTCTTTTTCCCTCATTTTCTATGATCGCTTTTACTTTCATCAGAACTTCAAGTTTTTTCGATTTATTATTTGTTACTTTTTCTGTTTAAAGTGTAAATGATACAGTTACCCTATAGTGTGTGTG
Organism: Hydractinia echinata; assembly: GCA_030067915.1. Taxonomy (NCBI): domain Eukaryota; kingdom Metazoa; phylum Cnidaria; class Hydrozoa; order Anthoathecata; family Hydractiniidae; genus Hydractinia; species Hydractinia echinata. The sequence continues at coordinate 677,068 of JASGCC010000121.1, forward strand.
GAAAACCAGTTAAAAACAACGGACATGCCATTTTATGCAATTCTTGTGATGAGTGGTCCCACTGTAATTGCAATGGAATCTATACTTCTGAATACCTATTTCATTAAACAAGGCCCAATGATCCTTTGTTATACCTAAGTTATGTCAATCATACCAGGCCCTTTTTTTATTCCTCAGATATATAATATCGTAAAAATATGGACAATGCTCTCACTTCAACTAATTTACAAACCTCTGTTCAACCCGGTTTGGACAAGTGGACGCAAATGTCCTTTCTCGAAACGAGAAAAACAGGTCCAGGTCCTGGTCCTGGAGGTGAGATGAAGAGGTGCTAGAGCCTGGGATTGCGAGGATGATGTTGAAGGAAGCAATGAGGCCCTACGCATGTACTGACTAAAAAAAGGTCATCTATGCATCCAACCAACGTGCTGGATCACTAGCCATGTGCAAGCGATGGAGTTGGTCAAATGCGATGTAGACAGCAAAAAAACCATATTGATTGGCAAACTAAGTTACAAAGTCTGGTATGTAATCATTTCCTGGCAAAGATGCAGAAAAAAGACAACACACATCTTAGGTAATTGCTCAATGCTAAGGACCAGGACTTAATCCTTCATGTGTGACTTATTTGTGGTCATTCTTATAAGGGAGACAGACACTGGGACTACTGCCACTGTTTCTACATTCAGGTGTTACTCACCAATATAATCCATCGAAATAGACGAGGCTAAGAGAGCATTAAGCATGGGAGGAAGAAGCAGGTCAAAGTTAACATACTCACACTTCTTAATTATTTCCATGTACCTTTTGGGCACAGGAGGGGTAGGCGGAATAAAAGAAAAAATAAGTGCGCAAAGCATCAACATTGTCATTATAGCAACACAGGAGGAAAATGGTGGCAGAAGTTGTGTGTCAGTAAAAGTTGAGGGCTCTATTTGTGTTCTTGTGGCCGAAATACAACCAGAGTTTCCTAATTGAGCCCTAATTTTGTCTCTAAGGAATTTCACTGGATTGCTTTTAAATCCAACTGCATCAAAATTAAGGTTACAGACTTAGCCTTACTCTTTCTCGTAGCCAAAGTTTAGTTTTAAACAAACGTTTTTTAAACTTTTTTGTTGTAGGTGTCGAGGGATTTTTCTCCTCCTGGAGGTCAACGTTATTGCACATGCTCCAAATCCAAAACCAGGTTGTCCACTGAGTTATTCAAGTTTTCCATTCCTAGATGATGTTGGGCGGCTGCAGAAAAAGGCTGTTGAACAGCAAAATCAGGCCTATTAGCAATGCCATTTCCTTAATGTGTGGCTGAAGCTGAAGCTTTAGCAATATAATTTGTTGATCTACACTTAACAGCAATTTTGAAGGAATTAGCTGCAAGGATGAGTTTTTTTCTTCCCAAGCTTTAGCCACTGTTCCACTGTGTTTGTTTTGGTCCAATCTTGTGGAAACAGAAAGTGTGGCAGAACCTGTGCTGTTATTAGCTGCAGTTATAGTAAATACAGCTGGCAAAATCCACAAAGTTGTGAGGAGTTCTTGTACGTTTGAAAAACCTTATGAGTGATTACCCATCCTATCTTGATAACTACTATTATCAGCAAAGTATTGTCATACCATCAATGACTCAAACCTTTTGAGCCATCCAATTATTTTTATAGATATTTTCCAATACCTCAATATTTCAGCTTTCCTTTCAGGCTGCATCCTTTTCCATTTCTGAAAAGACAACTGATAGCCAATGCTATATTGAAAAAAAAGATAAATCGTACCAGTCTAAGTAACTATAACCATCTATTCACAGTCAAATTTGAGAAGTGTGTGTGTGTTCTGATCATTTTATTGACAGGAAGCCAGCATTCAATAATCCGCATCCCACTTTGATGATGGGTTATTAGTCTTCTCCACCGTCTAAGGGGGTGTTGGATATGCCATTAAGAAGAATAATAACATATAAATCACCACTCAAAAGAAAGACATGCAACCAACAACTGGGAAACCATCATTGTCTACAATAACATCAGTTCCGTGTCTCTCTAAGCAAAATCTGCAAAACAACCTTAATCTTCTGTCTGAGTGGATTCTTCCACGGGCCTTATTCAACTAGTATGTAGTAATTCAAAATGTTGTGTATCGTAATAATTGAGATTTACTTTCAAAATTTCAGAATATAGGTCTATACTTCAAGTTTAAGGATTTTCCAGGTTATTTGAAACCCTGGTTTGTGTAAAGGAGGAAATCTTGAGGTTACTTGTGGCGCCGTAGATTAGTGGTTATAGCTCTCGTACTCTGTGCGGGAGACCGGGGTTCGATTCCTCTTGACGGCGATTCAACATTGGACAAGTGAATGTTACCATAGCCCTGGGTTAACCCAAGCCATGTGAGGGAAATTGGGGAGATGGCACACTGTGTGGGCCGTTGGATGTTGCTGGGAGTTGTCTAGTAGAGCGCGGGCCCTAATTGGGTCTGCGTAGCTCAAAATGAGCATTAAATACTCTAGGACTCTCCATCTAAGCCATGGCCCCTCCTGGAAATAATAGACAGGGTATATCCCTCAATATTTGTGAGGCTAGCCATGTAAAATATGCACATCTATCTATCTATCTACTTAGCTTCTTGTTTTACTTAATTGGTTACCAGAAGTTCAGAATAAAAGAAGTCATGATAGTTTTATCTTGAATGAAGTTTATTAAAAAATACAATAAAGTTTATTCAAAAGAAATACCACAGCCCATTTATCTTTTATCATTCTGCACAGTGGGTGTTCTTTTTAACTTACTAATTACAGGCTTTTTATTAGTAGCTAGCTAAACATTGGCTTTATAGTAAAAATAAATATACAGCTACTTTACCACCGAAACCATCAATACAAGCTGGAATTCAAAATTGACATTTCAAGCCTTCAAAGAGGGGAAACACTTTGAACGATAGCTGGCATCTTAATTACATAATCATTAATAAACAAATACTGACCGGTTTTGATAACGTACTGTGAAATACAAAGCCCAAGCTCAGACCAAGCTTGTGAGGTTGCCCTGACAAATGGCTTTGTATTTTACAGGGCAGGATCAAAACTGGTCAGTAGCCATTTTATAGCTGAAATCTATTCTTATCTTTGAAACAACAATCAAATTTTGCACATGATTAGGCGGATGTCACAAATATTTGTTGTTAGAGTCACCCGACCGACCCTAATTTTTGATCGAAATTTTTGATATACTGAGTCGGAAAAACTAAAATGACAAAAAAATATTATACGCTTGTTGTCCCCCCACAGCGATTACCCACCATTATTGTTGTGCTTCGCTTTAAAATGCGAAAAGGGTTCTGAGAACGGCGCGCGGAAACTCTATTTAAATGAGGTGCCAAAGTTATCATTAAATATCGGCGATTTAATGGCGCGCGTTAATGGCTGGATGGTTGGATACAATTTTTCGAATTTTTGAGTTATCATTAGCTGACCGACCGACTCTATTTTTGGTGCTTAAATGACTCTAACACCAGATATTTGTGACGTCCGCCTTAGATGGAATACCAATGGCAAATTTTCCTCCACAACTACTTAAATTAGGCCGAAGGAATTTGTACCTCAGTTTACCGTCGTCTGCATCTCAGGTGTACCATGCGGGAAATTTTCATTATTCATTATTCATTATTTTGCCCCTCCGCCTAGCTAGCTTGAACCCGAAGCCCTTGGAGCCCGAACCGGAACTGCAGCGCCGAAAGACAACCTCTGGAGACTGGGACATCCAAATTAGGCAAAGCTTGATCGCACGACTTTGTATGGCACGCATCGTACACATCAATAAAAGCCCATGGTATAATAAATTTTTTATCTTCAAACGAAGCGACTCGAACACGTATGGAAGCCATTTTTCAAATGAACTCATCGTTAAATTCTTACATCACATTTGAAAACCTTCAAAAAAGAACACTTTCGATCGATTGCAACATCAATCGAAATTACGCAATAGCTTTTTCGCAATAGGTTGCATTGAGTATATTTCATTTCTTTCTTTGTGGAACTGTGATGAATGTGTTCATCATTTATGTATATTGAATTTTTAATTATTTTTTTATTTATTTATTTTATTATTATATGTTTTACTATACCGGTTCAGTAATTTTTTCATGCGGGGTTAAAGAATGTGGCTCAGGGGCGACTTAAAATCGGAGGGTCAGGAAATAAAGCATAACATCCGCGGTAGTGATGATGGTGTGCGAAGCATGTCAGAGGGGTTTATTAAGATATTCTTTGAGTGATTACTTCATATTTTCATTCTCTGGAGGGAAAGTGAAGACAATAATGATTTTTTTTTAAATAATGAAATTTTTCATGCGGTGGTAAATATACATGCGGGCGGCCGACGGTAAACTGAGGTACGACTTCCTTCGGCCTTAGAATGTACAGTTCAAATTTCGAAGTGAGAAGAAAACGTGCGAAATTACGTTAAAAACGAACCAACCAAAAAGGGTATTTGTTTCAGTTATTTTAAACCGACTTACCCTTCCAAACATTCCAAGTCAGCTCTTCGTCTGAATCAAATGTGTTTTCGCATGTTACGCAGAAGCAAATTGTATATTCAGCAGTGGCTTTTACTTCTACTTTTTGCTCATGAGCAATTAGAGTTCTTGCGGCCAACGTTCCATGTGATCCAGATGTTGGAAGCCCACGCTGGGAAAGGAAAAATTGAAGTTCAGCTTTAGAAAGTTCTAAAAAATTCTGCAAACATTCAATATCTTCAGCCGAAGCCATCACCCTCGCTTGATTTAACTTTTTAGCTTTTTTAATTATCGTTTTTTGTGTAAAATATATAAGAATTGATTAAAATTTAAATTAAAATTTGCTTGTATAAACAGGAAAACCACACCACCACATAAACTTCGCATCGCTGCTGGCTGCGCTCTTGTATTTTGTCATAGTGATTACCCTGAATGCTTTGCGCCGTCTACCGTAAATGATCGATTAAGCCCCCGGGGGCTTATTTGTCAAAATGGGTTTTGGGGGAGGGGGGCTTATTCGGGAAGGGGGGGGGGGTTAAATGGGAGGGGGGCTTATAAAATTATGCAAAAATCTAGTGTGCTAAAAAATAAAAACAACGATTTTAATAAACACAGCATATCTTTCTAAAAGTATAATAAAAACAAAACTAATCGATCTCAATATCACTATTGCCTTCGTCCTCGTCTACGATCGTCTCTAAGGGAGCCGCATCAATCATTTCCTCGGCATCTGGGATAAATGGGTTGTCTTCCCTCTCGTTTACCAGTTGTATTTGTTCATTGAGCATTGCAAGACCAAGATATTATGATGAACACTGGCGAATCGTTTAGTTTCGTTTCACACAGTGTACGGCTATCATGCATTGCGTTTGGACATAAACACCACATTGAAAAGGTTTCATTTACTTTTTCCATGAAGTCTGTTGTAGTGTTTTTGCAAATGCCAAACACCGTAGAGCAATTTTTAGAGTAACAATTTCAGCGCTTTAAAATTATGAAGTATGGAAGACATTACAAACTCCAGCTCAAAAGTACTGAAATTTCGACTGTTCTTCCGTAAAACCGCAACTAGACATTCAACAATCAAGATAAAGCTTAATTTGCGCATAGTAACTTTTAAGCAATTGACGATTTCTGTATAAATACTAGCGTAATAGTGACCACTCGGATTCACTCATGGTATTTAGGACATACATTGCTTGTAATGTATTCTGTAAGGCTCAAACAAACGGATCATGTCTCGTTGGGTGAGCGCAGTGAAACTCAAGATGTGAAATTGAAAAGGAAAATTTAGGTGTGTCTGCTAAATTTGTTTCTTTGTATCTGATATTATGAGTAACAATTTCTGCACTTGAAAATTGTTCAAGTTCCAGCTTAAAGATACTGAAATTTCGACTGTTCTTCCATAAAACCGCAACTAGACATTCAACAATCAAGAGCAAACTTAATTTGCGTAGAGTAACTTGTGTTCAATTGACGATCTGTGTATAAATACTAGCGTAATAGTGACCACTTGGCTTCACTCATGGTCATTGCGACATACATTGCTTGTGATGTATTCTGTAAGGCTCAAACAAGCTGATCATGTATGGATAAACACTTTTCGCTTTATTGGAGGGCCATGGTGTGCATTCTAGGTACTTCGAACTTGTTGGGTGAGCGCAGTAGAACCTAAGATGTGAAATTGAAAGTGAATATTTGGGCGGGTCTGCTAAATTTGCTAAATTGTATCCGATATTATGTTCAACACAAGCGATTCGGCCTATATGCCTTGTTTGCCTACTAACTACACTTGATTTACTGATCAAATGCTCTTTTTTGGATGTAAAAATATCCAGATTTAGTTTCGTTTCACACAGAGTAAGACTACCAAGCATTGCATTTGGACATTTAAACCACATTGAAAAGGCTTCATTTACTTTTTCCATGAAGTCTGTTGTAGTGTTTTTGAAAATGTCAAACACGGTAGAGTAATTTAGAGTCTCAATTTCTGCACTTGCAAATTATGAAGTATGGATGACATTACAGACCGATTGTTCAAGTTCCAGCTTAAAAGTACTGAAATTTCAACTGTTCTTCCGTAAAACCACAACTAGACATTTAACAATCAAGAGCAAAATTAATATGCCCAAAGTAACTTGTGAGGAATTGACGATTGATGTATAAATACTAGCGTAATAGTGACCACTCGGATTCACTCATGGTATTTAGGACATACATTGCTTGTAATGTATTCTGTAAGGCTCAAACAAACGGATCATGTCTCGTTGAGTGAGCGCAGTAAAACACAAGATGTGAAATTGAAAAGGAATATTTCGGGGCGTGTCTGCTAAATTTGTTTCTTTGTTTCTGATATTATGATGAACACTGGCGAATCGGCCTTCATGCCTTGTTTATCTACCAACTACAATTGATGTACTGATAAGAATCTCTTTGTGGGAAGATGTCCAGATATTTTTTCGTTTGTATATAGTGCGAGACCATTATGGCGATGGTAGTCATTTGAACGCCGTTTTCGCCAGTTCACTTTGACTGAAAAGTTAGAATATTTTTTTGAAACTATTTTTATGAAGCTTAACTGCTGTAAGCCCTGCGTTTTTTAACCATAGTTTTGGCTCTGTGAATAATTATTTTTCTTGTAAATAGAGTTTGTATAGTGATGAATTGTAATTGGCTTTATAGTCACATTCTAAATGTGGATGCCTATGTTGCGCAGCACTAGAAAAAGACGCCGTACCACACTCTACTACATGCTACTACGCTCTACTTCAGCGTACTACACTCTATTACAGAGCAATACGCTCTACTACTACGCTCTACTACAGGCTACTACACTCTACTACAGAGAAATACGCTCTACTACAGAGAAATACTTTCTACTACGCTCTACTACGCTCTACTACGCTCTACTACAGGCTACTACACTCTACTACAAGCTACTACAGAGAAATACGCTCTACTACAGAGAAATACGTTCTACTACAAGCTACTACACTCTACTACAGGCTACTACACTCTACTACAGAGAAATACGTTTTACTACAGAGAAATACGCTCTACTACAGGCTACTACAATCTACTACAAGCTACTACACTCTACTACAGGCTACTACACTTTACTACAGAGAAATACGCTTTACTACAGAAAAATACGCTCTACTACGCTCTACTACAGGCTACTACACTCTACTACAAGCTACTACACTCTACTACAGGCTACTACACTCTACTACAAGCTACTACACTCTACTACAAAGAAATACGCTCTACTACGGCCTGCTACAGAAAATAACGTACTGCTACACATCGCTACGAAAAATTACGCTTTAGTTATTACTATTCAGTTTAGTATAACAGCTTTATATCCTAGCCAGTATTATTTATTTTTATGTTAAAGTTGTGTTTATCTAGCTAGCTCCTTAGCTACTTCTGGCCAAAAAGTGAAAGTAGCCAAATACAGTTTGGCTGCAACACAATTCTAAATTCTTATGCTAAATGAAGTTAGGCAGCTACCACTTTAATTACTGTTATGAAAACTTATGGTGCAAAATAAAATTGCTGAGTATTTCTTTAACTGAACATGATAACAGCAGGGGTTTCCTGGATTTTTTTTAACCGAAGTTGCGATAAAGTTTTTTGAAAAATAGTGTTACGCCTATACTCATGTGCGACATGGTAAACTGGTATTACATCTGTATGGATGTGTCACATTGTTTACCTGTACTAAATAATCAGCTTAAACTTTTTTAAACACTCACCGGAAACATTATCCGAAAAATAAAAAAGGTTGGCCAGCCGTTTTTGCTATGACGGGGTAACAACAAATTGTAATCTGTGTTTTTATTTCAGCTTATGTTGTGGAAAGTTATTTGTTGAAAGATATATTACACTGGACACACCATAATGTTGTGTGCACTTCATTTGATTTACTACATACTATATAACTGTACTAAAGCGCTTTATCTGAATGTGTGGCGCAGTTGACGGTTCTTATTAATCACTCATCCGGGTGTTCAACGCCGGGTAACACAGTTACTTGTGGCTTAACCTAGCCTTTTGACAGAGTGTATTCTGTGTTCTGTAAACCAAAGATGCAATGCAGGTTTTTTTGAAAAGCCTATTAGGCCTAAAAGCATGTGCGATACAGTTTAGCTAGCTACAACAAAATTCTTAATTAATAATTCTTATGCTAAATGCAGGTTGGTAGCTACACCTTTTATTACTGTTATGAAGACTTATTCCGCAAAATAAAATTGCTGAGCGATTTTTTTAGCTGGACGGGGTAATGACGGGCTGTTTTCTGTGTTTTTACCTTATCGGACGAAAACTTTTTGTGGGACAAAATTTTTCGCCGGACACCTGAAATTTTCGTCATTTTTGTCCGCGAAAAAAAATTTGTTCGATAAAATTTTTGTCTATTTTGGATTTTTGTTATTTCTTATTAAAACTTCAATCAGCTAATATACAGGTGAAAACAAATACCACAAAGTTTGTACAATGAAAAGTTTTCAAATCAAGTGGCAATTCAGTTGAAACAAGGCATTGATCCTGCGGATGTAAAGATTTCCTCAAAATTGTTAGATTTAAAACCAGTGCACGCTTCCTGGATCGTTCAACTTTACGACCATTTAAGCAACGAAGCAGAAATTATCATCAACGGGTTCGATGCATCTTAATTACAAAAGCCGTTAAAAATGCACAATCTGTTGTGGAGATAGTTTGAAAATCCGTTTAGAAGCATTTAAATTCTGTCAGAAGTGAAGGAATTCTTCTGTTGTCCTTCTTCTCTTTAATAATAGCCGTCGTCTGTCTGTCTGCCACTTAAGACGCGTCCTGTTACGAAAACACAAAATGCGATATATAAAGGACGGGCGACCCCATGGATTCTTCCACGGGTTAACGACTAGTTTAATAATTGCTGAGTTGTTTGATTTTAAAAGGAATCGTAAAATCGTCCTTTGTCACTGGTGCATGACCGCTCTCCACCGCGAGCGTATATCCCACTGATTTTCTTGATTGGCATGCTTTAGGACTTATAATATGTCCTTTCGCGGGAGAATACTTGTCCAAAATATCGTTTCTACTGGTGTATGGATGAGTACAGAACATTACAGCCTGTTCAATGTTATAGTGTAAAGGCTTCTTACTAATTAGCTTTCGCGGAGGGTATTTTGTCAAAATATCTGTTCTATTAGTGGATGGATTTGTATCCTACCTCAATGCTTGTCTATTCTATAGTGCAACGTGTTCCCTCATATTGGTTTATAGTGTAACGCCTTCGCATTGATTGGTCTGCTTTAGAACTGTTGATGCGTCATTTCCAGGGAGGGTATTTCTCCATAATATTGTTTCTATTTGTGTATGGATGTATATCCAGCATTAGTGTTTGTGTAGGGTACAGTGTAAAATTTTCTCTTTGATTGATCTTTTAAAATATCTCAGATTTTATTTTGCACATACCTCAACTTCTAAAAGTGATACCTCAAATGACGTATGGATGTGTCTCACATTTACAGACTTCCTTTTAATTTTTCTGCTAGGATTTCGACCTTTACTTTCATCCAGGTTGTTTTTTAGCCATGTATTGTGGAATATCCCATTCACTTACTGGTTTAGTGAGACTTTATTTGAATAGATCTATTAGGTCATTTTTTAAATAAGGTTATGCCAAGCTATCACTCCAAAATGTCGTCTCTATTGCATATGCATAGGTATAGAACAATACCGCCTTTTTAGTGCATACTATACATCTTCCCTCAAATCTAACAGCTTTAAGACTTTTACTGTGTCATTTGCGAGGGGGTATTTGTCCAGAATATGGTTTCTATTGGTGCATGGATGTGCACCCAACCTCACTGAATGTTTAATTTAAGATGTAAAGTCTTCTCTTGATTGGCGTGCTTTAGGACTTTTATATATCTTTTCGCGGAAGGGTATTCGTCCAAAGTATAGTGTCTATAGTGTTGGTTTGGTTTATAGTAAAAAGTCTTTCCTTTGATTGGTCTGCTTTAGGACTTTTGATGTGTCATTTTCTTGGAGGGTATTTAGCCCAAATATCATTTCTATTGGTGTATGGATGTGTATCCAACCTCAATATTTGTTCAATTACAGTGTAAAATCTGCATATTGATTAGTCTGCTTTAGAACTTTCATTTTTTTATATCGCGGTAAGGTATTTGTCCAAAATATAGTGTCTCTTTGTGTATTGACGTGTATCCAACATCAGTGTTTGTTTAGTTTAAAGTATAAAGTCTTCTCTTGGTTGGCGTGCTTCAGGACTTTTAATATGTCCTTTCGCGGGAGGGTATTTGTCCAAGACATATTGTCTATTTGTGTATGGATTGTTATCCAACATCAATGTTATTTTGCTTTATAGTGTAAGGTCTTCCCTTTGTTGATATGTTGTAGGACTTTTGATGTGTCATTTCGCAGAAGAGTATTTTGCCATAATATCATTTCTATTGGTAAATGGATGTATATCCAACCTCAATGGTTGTTTTTTTCACTATGTAATGTCTTTGCATTGATTGGTCTACTTTAGGACTTTTGATACGTTATTTCCAGGATGGATACTTGTTTCTACTGCTGTATGGATAAGTACATAACACAACGGCCTGTTAAATGTGTAGTATAATGTCTTGCCTCAGATTGGTATTCTTTATTATTTCTGATATGTGATTTTGCAGGAGGGTATTAGTCCAAATCTTTTCTATTGGTTATCGATGAGCATAGAACACTACCGCCTGTTCAATATATAGTACAAAAGCGTCTCTTTGTTTAGCCTGCAATAGGGCCGGTAATATGTCCTTTTGCAAAGGGGTATTTGAGCAAAATCTCGTTTCTGTTTGTGTATGGATGTGTATCCAAACTTAAACCTTGTCTATTTTATAAAACAGCGTGTTTCCTTAGATTAGCTGATATTAGGACTTGAATATGTATTTTCGCGGAACGCCATTTATCCAAATTATCATTTTTATTTGTGTAGGGATGTTTATGCCATGGTAATGCTTGTCCATTCTATAGTACAACGTGTTCCCTCAGATTGACTGATATTACGACTTTCTATAAGTCTCTTTGCGACAGTGTATTGTGCAAAATATCGTTTCTGTTTGTGCATGGATATGTAACCAACATTAAAACTTGTATATTTTATACAACAACGTTATCCTCAGCTTCGCGAGCATTAGGATATTCGCCTGTTTATATTGGTTAAGGCGACAAGGAGTATTATTACAGTTGTGCGGAATAATGTGGCATATTACGTTGGTTATGGCCTATCTACAAAGAAATAATGTATTTGTTACGTAGCGATAGAGAGTATTATAAGGGTAATATGCAGTATTATGCGATATTACGTTGGTTATGGATTATTGACAGAAAAATATGAATTTGTTATGGAACGATAGAGAGTATTATGAAGGTATTATGCAGTATTATGCGATATTACGTTGGTTATGGCCATAGACAGAAAAAATTTGTATTTTTTATGTATTATGAAGGTATTATGCAGTATTATGCGATATTACGTTGATTATGGATTATTGACAGAAAAAATATGTATTTTTTATGTATTATGAAGGTATTATGCAGTATTATGCGATATTACGTTGGTTATGGCCATCGACAGAAAAAATAAGTATTTGTTATGTAGCGACAGAGAGTATTATGAAGGTATTATGCAGTATTATGCGCTATTACGTTGGTTATGGCCTATCGACAGAAAAAACATGTATTTTTTATGTATTATGAAGGTATTATGCAGTATTATGCGATATTACGTTGGTTATGGATTATTGACAGAAAAAATGTGAATTTGTTATGGAACGATAGAGAGTATTATGAAGGTATTATGCAGTATTATGCGATATTACGTTGGTTATGGCCTATCGACAGAAAAATTATGTATTTGTTATGGATTATGAAGGTATTATGCAGTATTATGCGATATTACGTTGGTTATGGCCATCGAAAGAAAAAATATGAATTTGTTATGGAACGATAGAGAGTATTATGAAGGTATTATGCAGTATTATGCGATATTACGTTGGTTATGGCCTATCGACAGAAAAAATATGTATTTTTTATGTATTATGAAGGTATTATGCAGTATTATGCGATATTACGTTGGTTATGGATTATTGACAGAAATAATATGAATTTGTTATGGAACGATAGAGAGTATTATGAAGGTATTATGCAGTATTATGCGATATTACGTTGGTTATGGCCTATCGACAGAAAAAATATGTATTTGTTATGTAGCGATAGAGAGTATTATGAAGGTATTATGCAGTATTATGCGATATTACGTTGGTTATGGCCTATCGACAGAAAAAATATGTATTTTTTATGTATTATGAAGGTATTATGCAGTATTATGCGATATTACGTTGGTTATGGCCTATCGACAGAAAAAATATGTATTTTTTATGTATTATGAAGGTATTATGCAGTATTATGCGATATTACGTTGGTTATGGATTATTGACAGAAAAAATATGTATTTGTTATGGAACGATAGAGAGTATTATGAAGGTATTATGCAGTATTATGCGCTATTACGTTGGTTATGGCCATCGACAGAAAAAATATGAATTTGTTATGGAACGATAGAGAGTATTATGAAGGTATTATGCAGTATTATGCGATATTACGTTGGTTATGGCCTATCGACAGAAAAATTATGTATTTGTTATGGATTATGAAGGTATTATGCAGTATTATGCGATATTACGTTGGTTATGGCCATCGACAGAAAAAATATGAATTTGTTATGGAACGATAGAGAGTATTATGAAGGTATTATGCAGTATTATGCGATATTACGTTGGTTATGGCCTATCGACAGAAAAAATATGTATTTGTTATGTAGCGATAGAGAGTATGATGAAGGTATTATGCAGTATTATGCGATATTACGTTGGTTATGGCCTATCGACAGAAAAAATATGTATTTGTTATGCAGCGATAGAGAGTATTATGAAGGTATTATGCAGTATTATGCGATATTACGTTGGTTATGGCCTATCGACAGAAAAAATATGTATTTGTTATGTAGCGATATATAGTAGTATTAAGGTATTATGCAGTATTATGCGATATTACGTTGGTTATGGATTATTGACAGAAAAAATATGTATTTGTTATGTAGCGATAGAGAGGATGTGGGACAATGAGGGTTCATCTGTCGGGTCCATTTGGTTGGAGTACTGTGGATGAACGTCTGTCGGGTTTTTTTGTCGATAAAATATGAAGGGGTGCTAATTATGTTGTACGTCGTGTGTCGGGACCACTTAGCCCGGTGCTAAATGAAGTCGTTGCCCCCGTAGGACGTCCTAGATATACTTAGGACGTCTTAGAGACCCTTAGGACGTCCTAGAGCCCCGTAGGACGTCCTAGATATTCCTAGGACGTCCTAGAGAACCTGTAGGACGTCGTAGAGACCCTTAGGACGTCCTAGAGCCCCGTAGGACGTCCTAGATATTCCTAGGACGTCCTAGAGAACCTGTAGGACGTCGTAGAGACCCTTAGGACGTCCTAGAGAACCTGTAGGACGTTCTAGATATTCCTAGGACGTCTTAGAGACACTTAGGACGTCCTAGAGCCCCGTAGGACGTCCTAGAGTCCCGTAGGTCATCCTAGACACCCTGTAGGACGTCCTAGAGGACTGCAGGACGTGCTAGAAGTTTGCAGGACGTCCTAGACACTCGTAGGACGTCCTACAGATCCGCAGGACGTCATAAAGAAACTGTGAAAGTAGTGGTGCGATTTTTGGCAGATATGACGCTCCGTATATAACTACAATTAGAGATTATAACGGAAACTGAAGATGTGTTAATATTTTTACCACAAAAATACTAAAAAATATTAAAATTTAATATTTAAAATTACTACACCACCACCAATACAGCACCTTCTGAGATCATGCAAATATCAATTTATACATATTTTAAAAATTATGGAAAGTTCAGAATATGAGTCATTCAAAAATCACGTAACGCTATAATTACTTCGCCGTACCTTAGCTCCATTCCCAACCCATTATAACGCTTACTGTTCTACTGTCTAATTTACTGCTTTTTTAATGTCCTGTGTCATTTGTTACTGAAAAGATTATTGCAATAATGTAGTTAGACTTCAGTAGCCATTCTTTCTTCTGGTTCTTCATCACCAACTGCCACACTTTGTTTAAGATTTCATTTATGTCTTCAGCCTTTAATGTATTTGTATTTTTTCTTTCATACAGAAAGAAATACAAAATAATTGAGAAGGTCATAAATGATCATAAATTGATCGATGAAATTCTAAATAACCATCTACCACCGTACTTATCATAAATAATTCCACCAACAATACTTGCAATAATATTTCCTATACTATAATACAAACTTGTGACAATACTAAACATTGTGACTGAGATTTGCATTGGACTTATCTGGTTCGTATGTTCGACAGCTGCTGCCCAAAATATTGCAAAACCAAAAAACTGGAGAAATTGAATTGGTAGCATCAAATATTGTTCCACAACAAAAGACATGAATAAAAATCGCAACCAATAAGAAAATGTGGCAATAATGATACTTGGATAGATACGTCCAAATAATTTTATTAATTTTGCTGAGATCGGAAAAGCTAGAATTTCCGATACTGGTGACAATGCAGTTGCGATACCAATAACAGTTTTTGTTGTCCCAATTTCTTTCTCCATAAAAATAGTTTGAAATCCATTTATTAAAGAAAAATTGATACCCATATGAGCTGTAATGATAAAAAAGAAAATTACTTTGAATTGCCGACAAGTTGGCAGTACAGTTTTAATAACAGACGTTCTGTCTTTTTCTAAAACAAACTGATGGTTTTTAATTTCAATACTATCGGCATTAGTAAAATTCAATTTTTTTGATTTCCACATCTCCTTTTCCTTTTCTTTCTATTTCTACATCTATATGCTTTATCTTCCTCTCCTCATTGTCTTTAACATTCTGTTTCAGAATTTGATTTGGCGTATTTCTATATTTATTGTCTGTTCCAATATTTTCATCAGACTGACTCATAAATATCACAGCAAGGAACAAAAGAAAGAAAAGAAAGAAAATAGGGAATGGCATTGGCCGACAGGTAACATATCTTTGCTGGTACGAGCGCTTTTATAACGCATGAAGTGGTAGGAGAGTCACATGATTTGGTGTTATTGGTATCAGTGACCATTTCAACTTGTTTCTCTAAAAAAAACTAAAAACATTTACATCTGTTACGTTGGTCAAAGAGGTTTACGTAAGGAATAGGGACTTTACGAAACAAGGCACCTACGATAGAAAAGATATTATTAATTTTTAATGGGAATGTGTAGATGAAAGTAGGTTTCCAATAATTGTCGTGCAGCAGTTGTAAAGCGCTCGCTGCCAGTGCGGAAGGTCGCAGGTTTAAACAACGGCAGAGTCATGCAATAGACCATTAATCCTTTCTGCTTAGCATTTAGCAAGAGAATAGATCTGATATCTCAGAATGTTGTTTAGTTGAGCGATGCTTGCACGGTTTTCGTAGCTCAAGTGGGAGCTTTTTAAATGCACTAGGATTCCCTTCGCAGGATATTTTTTGATAGAAGTGCCAATAGGAACAGAAGCGGTTATCTTGGATAAATAATTGCAAAAATAACAACAACAACAACAACAACAACAACAAACAGTATATTGCTTTGTATTTTCTCCTGTGAAAATTGGTACGTTCCACGAGACTTCGTGATTTATTGAATTGGAAAGGAGAACGTAGTGATACGGATTCACTGACGCCTAATGTAGACTCAGTATTAGTTAAAAACTTGATAACAAAAAGCAAACACGATTATCAATATTCTTCACAAAATTAATTTTGCAAAATATTTTTGAGTATGCACAAATGTAAATTTGGAACATTCAACCGGCGTGATACTTTTTAGGCGTGATTACTTGGGAAACGTCTAAGGAGCAAATCAATTCTAAGAAAATTGACTTAAAATTTCTAAAAAAAAGAATTCGTTAATTTCCTCTGCAAATTTGGTCGCTGAAACATGATTAAATGTAGTTCTATCGAAAAATATTTTTGTCAAAATTCTTAAAAAAATAGATAATTAAATTTTGCATGTCAACGGATGATTTTTTTAAAATAAATAAAATATAGATGAATAATTAAAATGCCTTAAGGGAAGTAATTTTCCAGGGAGGAGATTTTCGCGAATTCGCGATTTTTCATACCGACTCGCAAAAATTTCTTCTCGTAAAATAGACCAAAGTCATGTAAGTCGCGAAAATTAATTTTCGTAAAAAAAAAAAAAATTGGCCGATTTGCAAAAAAAATATTGCCTGCATAAACTGGCTAAATAAAGAGAGGGATGAATGGAAAGATGTGTTAAGGAAACTCGCACGAATTTAAGAAGACTATCCTCTTTAAACAACAGCAGTTACAATCACACTAACAATGTTTCGCGGAAATATTTTTCGCAAAATAAAAAAAAAATGGAAAAAAAATACACGAACATTTCTTTCTGCGAAGTTAATAATAAAAACAATACAAACTGACCCATCAATATTTCCAAAGAGAAAAGTAAATGCTCCTTTTCGCGTTATTTCTTCTTCTTTCTCAATTACCTTTTGTAAGATTGTCTTTTTTACAAAAATGCTTTAACCTCAAATCCTCAAAGCTTTCATTATACGACTACACGTTTTTTTTTTTTATAAGAACAAAGTTTATAAGAACGGAAGGCTTCAAAACCCCAAAAATTAAGAACATGTTAAGAACGTTATGAAGGCTTCGACGCGATTGGACAAAAAAATTAAGGTCAGAAAAAAAGAAGAATATTAAATCACAAATACTTTCTTTTTCTTAAAATTAACAAAAGACTTAAGACAAATAATGTACGTTGCCTTTTTGACATTTTGAAATAAAACTAAATAAATAAAATTTTTATTCGAATTAGAGTGTTTTCTGTTCACACATGCATGAGTACATTCGGTACAATTCTTTTATTGAACATCGTGATTTGCGGCTGCCATCTTTAAATGTGCGCCAAGTGAAATCACCCGAACTCACTACGGGTGGATTTCATTTTTTGTCATGTAAACAGACGTTGATTTCAGCCCGGTTTGAAAACTCACCACGGGTAAATTTCACTACCGGGCTCATGTAAACGCTGCCTAAGTTTATATTTTTATTGATATAAAAAAAAAGGTTAAGAACATTGTAAGAACAGTTTTAGGCTATGATATATAAAAATTAAGAACATTGGAAGGCTATCCCCGATTTTTGTGTTCTTATAAAAACAAAAACAACGTGTAGTATTCTCTGATTCAGTTTTAAGCCTCTCAGCATTTAAATTTTATGTAGCAAGCCATAGTAAATGTATGGTCTACTCAGGATTGACTTCTTTTATACAAGCATGAAAGATCAGGCGTCGTATATCGGATGTTAAATGTCGTCAAATGACATCAATATATTCTCATCGGCCGGTTTAACAAAAAACAATATATATAATTAAGATTTCGGATAACATACGAGATCTTATTAAAACGGGCGGCCTTTTCCTTCTCCTTCTTCTCCTTCTCTAACCGATTGCCGTAACGTCACGACTTTTAAAGTCCGACCTGACCCTGCGACCTAGCGCTACGCCGGCTTTGTGCGTATCTTGATATTCGTAAAGAATGAAGACTGCGCTGAGAATTTGATCACAAATATAGTTGTAGACTGCTATTTTAATATTATTTGATGAGCTATGCTAGATATTCCTTCAAATTTTCGTTTCCAGATGTTTTTAACGAGGCGGATTTTGTTCAACTAAACCGAGCCCTAGGGGTTAAGGTACGAGTCGTTCCTTTCGAGGGACCGAGTTCAAGCAAAGCGAAGTTTTTTGAAGCGAAGAGAAATATTTGGTTGTGTTGGGTTAGTATAATTATTTAACTGCCTAAATTTCAGTTCTATGAACGTTTAAGATATTCTCTTTATTGTGTCTATGTTTTCACATATTAAGATGAAAATATCATCAGGTTTTCTAGACATGTGTAAATCTTAAACAAATCAATTTTAAGATTTTAGCTAGCTACAAACGCAGATTTCAAAGCAGCATCCTGCTTAAGCTGTACCTAGCCTTATTTATTCTTTTAAAGTTTGGTATATTATTATTTATTTTTATGTTGGGGTTGTGGCTAGCTAGCTCTTTAGCTACCTGGGTGAAGAGTAAAAGTAGCCAAATGGCTTGCTAGCTAGCTACAACAAAATTCTTAATCAATATTTCTTATACTAAAAATGCAGTTTAGGTAGCAACACCTTTTATTACTATTATAAAAACTTACTCAACAAAATAAAATTGCTGGAGGATTTTTTTTAGCTAGAGGGCGTAACGACAGGCTGTTGCCTGTTTTTTTAATTTACACCGAAGTTGCAATAAATTTTTTTTGCATAAGGCCACCATCAAAAATATGTTATGTTCGCGTCCTGAAGACCCCGCAAAAATGAGTCGGTCGGTCGGTCGGGCGTATTTTTTCCCGGGATTTTCAGATGGGGGCAAAATTCGTTCCCAGGGCCAAAAAACAGTATAGCGCCACTCGACAGACCCTTTTTTCGCCGCCCTGTCTGTAAACTTGCCATGAGTACCCTAAAGATATTAATTTTTACGGGAATTAATTTTCGCGAGTTTTAGTCAATTTTGGGAAAATTAGTTCTCACGAATTTTTTTTTTCAAATATATATCGTTTGGATCAAAAAGTTTTTTCCGGGTTTTTTCCGACTTACCGACTCGGGTTTTTATTGCCAAAAGTGAGTCGGTCGGAGGACGCGAACATAACATATTTTTGATGGCGGCCTAAGGGTATTGCGCATACACATGTGCAATACCGTTTACCTGTACTAAGCGCACAGCCCGTTGTTAGCAACAAATTATTTCCTGTTGTTTTGTTTAAATTGAAGCTGTGATAAGTTTTTTCGAGGGGTTTGACGCCTATATGGATATGCAACATGGTTTACCTGTATGTAGTAAGCGCTTAGCCAAGTGTTAACAGTGTGTATCCTGTGTTATTATGTAAACCGAAGTTACATCAAAGTTTTTTTGAAAAGGGTATTACGCCTAAACGCATTGACGACACAGTTTACCTGTACTAAGCGCTCAGTCCAATGTTAATGATGGCTGTTTCCTGTGTTTCTGTTTAACCGAAATTACACTAAAGTTTTTTTCAAAAAAGGGTATTATACCTATGTGTTTGCCTGTACTAATCACTCAGCCGGGGTAATATTTATTTTTGAACTTTTAGCGGGAACGTTCTCTGAAAAATAATAAAGGTTGGCAGACTGTTTTTTCTCTATGACAGGGTAGCAACGAGTTGTGTTTTTATTTCAGCTAAAGTTGTGGAAAGTTATTTTTTGAAAAATTTAAACTCACAGAGTACAGTTCTATTGCTGTAGATAGGACAAAAATTACAAAACATTTATATATAGTAATAGCTGAAAATATATACAAGCATGAAATGAAAGTAGAACACATATATAATATAAGCAACAACAAAGCCAAGGTAATAACACATCTCTATATAATATTAATAAGCGTGAACAAAATATATATATACATAGCATAGCTCACAACGTAAAATATGTGAAAACATAGAGGTATATATAATAGCAGCAGGGAGGGAGGAGGAAGAAAAACTGCTAGAACTGAAAAGGAAATCCATGAGGCAACTGCAGCTTAAATACTAGCAAGACTGCTGACCAAAATATATACTGCTGACCAGAAAAGGCACATAGGTAAATGGTAAACTAACTATGGGCAATACAAACCAGAGTACTGTAGGAAGAAGATATATATATGCGTGCATTTAAACACTCATAAATATATATTTATGAGTCACTTAAACTCACACATAAAAAACTCATCATTGTAGAGTACAGTTCTATTGCTGTAGATAGGACAAAAATTACAAAACATTTATATATAGTAATAGCTGAAAATATATACAAGCATGAAATGAAAGTAGAACACATGTATAATATAAGCAACAACAAAGCCAAGGTAATAACACATCTCTATATAATATTAATAAGCGTGAACAAAATATATATATACATAGCATAGCTCACAACGTAAAATATGTGAAAACATAGAGTCCAAATCCAAAGTAGTAGTAGAAAATAAAATAAAATAAAATATGTCATGCAAGGTGTGATGCCATAAGTCGTTGGGCAGAAAACCGCTGAGCAAGGGGCATGTGAAGGTAGAGAAACATACTATCAGATTTCCAGTCCCCCAATAAGGATATGACATCCAGGGGAACACCTGCCTCTAAAGCAAAGGTAGCACCCCCACGGCGAAACGAGTGGGTACCATATTGGGAGGTAGAACACCCTAACTCTGTCAACACTTTTTTCATAAAGGACATGAAAGTCCGATATGTCAATACAGTGTTGGGTAGCATCGAGGATTTGCGCCAACAAAAGGCTTGAGCATCAGGCAGAACACCTGGAGTGAGAGAAAAAGCATGCAAAATAGCCCGAACTGGACAAAGAGGAGAAGAAGGAATAGCCACCAGTGGAACAGTAATTGTGCGCTGTCCCAGTTGGATGGTCTTACTCCATCTAACTAGAACGAGAATATGGTCGTCATGAAAAGTAAAATCAGACCGAACTAGTTGTTTGAGCGGATTAAATATCGTAGAAGATGCTGGCAATAAATGTGACTTACGGAACAGACCAAAAAATGAAACTAAACAAACAGCCCAAAATGAAGCATGAAAGCTACAATTTAGGTTAAGGCGAGAACGAATACCAAAAAGAAGAGCAGTGGTAATAGGAAGACGTGGCTTGGCCGGTGGCGAAGACATCTGGCTACAAAAACATTCATAGGCCTTGCGATGTGTGCGATAGCTCTTTTTTGTATTCTCAGCATAGGTGGCCTGCCGAAAAAGGACAACGTCGTGCACCAACTCCGAAACGAAGGGGGGCAACTCTAGAGGAAGGAGAATACAAAAATTAGCTACCACAGATGGTATACTTACCAATGAGAAAATAATAAGAATAGGCAGACATATGATTGATGGCAACCAAATCACAGACTGAAGTCAGTGAGTTGAGCTGCAAAAAGTGCAAAAATGATAATAAGTGTTGTCTTGAATGAAGACGTGATATGTCGTCAGCAAGGACATTCTGAGCACCAGCTACATGGAAAGCCTTCAAACGAAAATTGAAGGTAGCCGATAACCAAAACAACTGACGTAAATAGTCCATCATAACAGGGTGATGGGTAGTTCCTTTATTAAGCATAGCAACAGTAGCAGTATTATCGCAGAAGACATGAATAGTTTTGTTCTTCCAAGTGGGAGCCCAGCGAATAGCAGAAAGAACTACACACAGGGCTTCCTTAAAATTAATATGCAAAGAGGCAAGAGGGGAATGGTCTACCCATAGATGAGAATAGAACCAATCACCCTCAAAAAAGGCACCAACAGCGTCAGAGCAAGCATCAGTTTGCAGACTGGTAATAGGTCTTTGGTCATAGAAATCGCATTGTCCATTAAACACACCCAAGAACTGATCCCACCAAGCTATATCCCTGTGAAATTCGAGCGTCAAGCGACACTTCGAGGCAGGGGAAGACAAGGTGTTCATCAGATCCAGGACACGTCTCAAGAACGTTCTACCACCATACACGACTTTACAAGCCCAATTTAGGCGACCAGCAAGGCGTTGCAACTCTTTCTTAGAGGCTCTCTGCTTGGTTAAAAAATGTGACACTACTTCCCTCAATGCATCCAGTTTAGCAGGTGGAAGAGAAAGGGTAAGTGACACAGTGTCAAGCAGAATTCCAAGAAAAGTAAGTTGCTGGCATGGAGGAACCAACTTAGCAGGGCTAAGCTGAAACCCTAGTGCAACAAGTAATTTACAGAGTGTGTTATAGGCCTCATAACATTCAGTCTGTGTTCGGCCAATAACAAGGAAATCATCTAGGTAGACAATAACGAGAGGAAAACCTCGTCTTAGCATCATACGACGAACAGATTGTGTAAGGCGATGAAATATTCCAGGAGCATTTCGACCTCCAAAAGGAAGTCGAGTATCGACAAGATATGAGTATCGAGTGCTTCCAGAAAACCGCCATTTTAGACCAAGCGCAGCATAGTTTGATGGATGAACAGGCACTGACCGATATGCATGGCGTAGATCAACCTTGGCCATAAAATATCCCTGTTTGATCATAGCACAGGCATCATCGATAGTTTGAAATTTTTGTTTTTCAATATCAATGTACGTATTGACACCCTTTCCAACTGGCATGGAACAGTCATGTATAATGCGTAACTCGTCAGAGTCAGGTTTGGGGACAGCCCCAAGAGCACTGACAATGGTAGGTTTACATTGAGTAAGAATATAGTTACCAGTTTTAAGTTCATCCAGCAGAGTAGCTTCTACTTTCATATGAGCTGTAGGACTGGTAACAGAAAAGTAGTTATTCATTTCGGCAGGCAATAAATCAGAGTCCTTAGGAAGAAGCTGAAAACCACAGTGAATTCCATCAAGGAGGAAGTCACGATCTGGGTCTTCAGCCAGTTCATTGGTCCATAAGTCAACATTAAGAGGAGTGCGAAATTCTGAGGGTAGTCAATTGTCAGAATTGTGGTTTTGTCCAGAATGAGGTTTGCCACAAGCCTGATTACCAATTTTGCGGTTGCAGACGGGGGTGAATTTACATTCTGTTTTCTGGCAACCTTTTTGGCGGTTAAAATTACGACATATTTCCACACCGGAAGAAGTATGTATAGGAAACCCCGAAGACGATCCTGAGGTAGGTGAACCTGAATTTCCCTTACTTAAGGTACTGGAAGGGTTAGAGACAGGAGGGGAGGCCCAACGAGGTATAAGCATCACTTCATGCAAATGGCTATTGTCAAAGCTCCATGGATAGCCATAAGTGTGCTGAAGAATTCGATATTCATCGTCATACTTCAGCACAGACTCCCAGGTATACTTTCTAGCCAACTCTAAGATCTTAATGGAATAAGACAAATAGTCACGTAAATCGGACGAGGTTGGCAATCTGGCAGAAGACAATAATTCATAAAAAATTCTCAAATTAGCTATGTTATATTGTTCCATGGAAAGAGATTCCAGTCTTGGCTTCTTATTACCAATGGCCAACATTAGCGTAGTTTGCGAACCAGGATCAGTAGAAATAACTTTCTCCTGCTCCACAGGACAAAGACGAGACACAAAATCGACAATACGAAGGGGCTTACCATTTCCAGTGTTGGAAGAAAGTGCAGGGCGCAGAAACAATTCTGAACTACGGTCTTCTTGCTGGCGAAAAACATCCGATAGGGAGCGTGCTTGTTGTTGTGACGAGACAGTGCGATTGGTCAACAAATTGGCGGACTGTTGCGGAGCAAGCAAGGAAGCAAAACAAGATGGCGGTTGTACGTCAAGAGGTGAAGGGCGGAGATTGTCTTAACACGATTGGTTTGATTTACAGTTTGCTGCAAAGGGGAAGTGCTTAAAATTTGTGCTGGGCGGGCATTTCTGGAAGAAGCTGAGCGAAGCCTAGCTAATTCTGATTGTCGAGCAGCAATCTGATTGAGAAGGTGTTGCTCTTCTGTTTGTAAACTTTCCCTTAGGGATAGCTCTTCCTGTTCTAAGACAGCCAGCTGATTTCGAAGAGCAGCTAGCTGAGACGGCGAAGAAGATTTGTTTGATGTGGCCAGGTGAGACTGCAGAGGCGAAGATCTTTGGATTGAAGACATTGGATTATTAGCGATAGTTGAGGAAAGTGTCGAAGCAGCTGATGTTACAGTGTTGGTAGCGCTAGAACGACGACCTGGACAATGACGACTGGGAATACCAAAGTCGTGTAGAGCCAGAAGTTCCTTGCAGCCAGGACATTTTGGGATACGTTTCTTTTTTAGTGTGGACGATTCCTCAAGAGCGACAGACATTGCAGCAGATTGGAAGGTTTGTGAAGTTGAATCTTCATCTTCTGAGCCATCTGGCGTTTGAGTAGGTGAGATAAAATATAACAGCATCCATATAGGTGATAAATTCATGTTTAATTAGCCAAAGATTGGTTTGATTGCAAAATGATTGATTAGATATAAGTGGATTAATAAGCAGCAGACATAAGCATAAGAAAAACTGCTAGAACTGAAAAGGAAAACCATGAGGCAACTGCAGCTTAAATACTAGCAAGACTGCTGACCAAAATATATACTGCTGACCAGAAAAGGCACATAGGTAAATGGTAAACTAACTATGGGCAATACAAACCAGAGTACTGTAGGAAGAAGATATATATATGTGTGCATTTAAACACTCATAAATATATATTTATGAGTCACATATTACACCGGAAACACCATAATGTTGTGCGCCTACTTTTTTAAAATTATATTACACCGGAAACACCATAATGTTTTGCGCCTCACTCGATTTATGACATACTATGCTATAAAGCGCTCCACCTAAATGTGTGGCATAGTTCACATTAATCACTCCTCCAGGCGTTCAACGCTGGGTAACACAGTTACTTGTGGTCTAACCCGGCGTTTCGACTCTGGGTCCCCGGCTAGTCTAAATAATAATACCAAGGAATTGCATTTTGGATTTAGTCTCTTTTGTTAATTCTAAACCGATGAACGTAGTCATAATCTTTTTGTTCCTTTCGCCTACTTCTATTTCTTTTTTTGTTTTTAAACTTGTAGGATCCAACTTTATGGTCAAATCTTAGATATCTTAAACTTCATAATGATTTTAATCATGTCGCAGGTATAATAAAACATTTCCAAAAAATCACTACACCACAAGCAATAATATTTAATAAATTGATATGCCAAAACGTTTTCGCTTCTTTCTTATGAATGTTAAGTGTAGTGCAGTATTGTTTTAAAGTATTAGTTTTCACAGGTTACTTTTTTACGAGCATCTGATTCTGAAGTCTGATCGACTGGCGTTTTTTTTACCGCTTTGGGCAACTTAAACTTATGACTCTTGCTCTGCCCGCTAACAGTAACACGTTGGTTTGTTCTAGCCTGTATCCCACATACTGCATAAAATTTTTTGCAAGTTCAAGATAATACCATGGGATAATACCTATTTATTTCAAACGATGGAACAACATTAGATAGATAGATAGATAGATAGATAGATAGATAGATAGATAGATGTGCATATTTTACATGGCTAGCCTCACAAATATCGAGGGATATACCCTGTCTATTATTTCCAGGAGGGGCCATGGCTTAGATGGAGAGTCCTAGAGTATTTAATGCTCATTTTGAGCTACGCAAACCCAATTAGGGCCCGCGCTCTACTAGACAACTCCCGGCAACATCCAACGGCCCACACAGTGAGCCATCTGCCTAATTTCCCTCACATGGCTTGGGTTAACCCGGGGCTATGGTAACATTCACTCGCCCATGTTGAATCGCCGTCAAGAGGAATCGAACCCCGGTCTCCCGCACAGAGTACGAGAGCTATAACCACTAATCTACGGCGCCACATTGTAGAAGTTCTGTACAAAACAGGCTACTGGCGACCTTGAAAGGCATAGGGAACAAAATTACACACGACGAACAAGAATCTGAAATCTTTTAGCCTGCAAGGGCTTTTCATTATACTTTCATTAACATTTTTAATTAAAATTATTAATGAAATCAAATACACGATTGGTATTCCAACATCATGCGTTATAAAAGCGCTTACTTCAGCAAAAAACATGTTGCTATGCAAATCTTCCTTATTTTTTCGGCTATCTTTCGATTCTCCGTTGGTTTATCTATCACCCAAAGAAATTCTATTATTGGTAGAACTGTTTTTGTGCAAACCTGTCCATGTTTAATTACCACTAGCGGCCGCACTTTTAAGATGTTTTCTGGAGAATTTTATTTAACACTTTTGGACAAATACTAAAGAAATAAATTATTGAATTCTACCTTTTGTGAGGTCTAGAGACCTGGCCATCTCGGGAAAACCGCGACATGAGAAGCAACAAAGACAACAACAACAACAAAAACAACAAAAACAAAAACAAACAAACAAACAAACAACAACAACAACAACAACGACAGCAGAAACTAGTCTTCTACTTACTCCTCTTATTTTATTCTATGTAGCTGATACGTATACATATATACCATTGTAAGAATTTATGATTGGACTTACGTGTATTTGGAACTTTTATCTGTAATTTTTTATCTGTAATTTTTTATATGTTTGTACGTTATTTTTTTGGCGACAAAAAAAGAAAGAAGAAAAACAACAACAAATTCCAATAACAAATGTATTTGCATACAAAAAAAAACAAGAACAAAAATTCCAAAACTAAACGATAATTTACAAAAGACAATCTGTACAATATTTTGAAAAAATATAACACCATTATTAAAATTACAAATTTCTTGTATAAAAGACTCGAGCGATTATGACGCATGCGACAGAAAAAAGCGCAATTCCGACACCATACCTGAAAAAATTATGCTCACCAACCTTGTGTGAGGACAAATGTTTTGACGAATTTACTACCCTAAGATAAACAAATTACTCAAATAATAAATAAAAATAAAACAACAACTATAAATATCAGAGAACTTTCTAAAAAACATATATACCACAAAAAAGTTGAACACCAAAAATTACATTTATAATCTTCTTACTCGACGCACGCCAAGACATCCACGAAAACAGAATTACCTTAAATGTTCTGGACAAGAAAAACAGCCATTTTGCAATTCAAACGCGACTTCTGATGCTTTTGCACCCATATTCATACAAGCGATCGCATGAACTTTTCCCTTTCTAAAGGATGAAATATTTAAAAAAAAAACTAAATTAGCATTTCTAGGTACAGACCACCAAAACCCTTTGACGCTGTTATGCTTCCGCCAAAACCACCTCTACACGGTATGATAGGGTGACAGATTAAAAACTTCGTGATTTTAGGAGATTTTTGTAGAATTTAGGTTTTTGGGTTTTAGAACGTATAAAAACATTTCGTATTTCAGGATTATTTGCTTAAAATTGAGGAGGAAATGCAGTTACTCATAATCAAGGCTTTTCTTGTTTCAATGTCAGTTCATCTCGAATTGCAGTAATTATGTACCTTAAATTGGTTAATTTCGCGAATTCGCAAAAATTTGTCCACGTGAAAATTGCTGGAAAGGTCAATTGGCGAAAAAAAATCTTCGCAAAGTTACAAGAAAATATCTCGACATGGCTGATTCGCGAATTAATCTTCGCGAAATGTATTATTTTGGACCTCGCGAAAATAAGAAAATTTAACTTAATCTCAACTGAAGGTAAATGAAATCCATTCATCGGTCCTGTTACAATATTAATGCATGCTCAATTTTTTGTCACATAAAAGTTAATATTTGAAAAACCATAAACAATTTTAGGAGATTTTAGGAAGAATCAATATTTTGAGTCCGAACGCTAGGTTATTTAGGAGATTTTAGGAAGTGTGACCACCCTGTATAAGGTTTATCCGATATGAGGCTATAAACCCTGTACAAATGCGGAACGTGTCCATTTCGAAATATTACCATGCATTGTGGGGACGATATTACCATGCATTGTGGGGACGATAGAAGATTTTAATTTGGATATTTAACCAAACCGATTAGAGCCAGAAATGAGTTCCGGTGAAAACAAGTTACAAAGAAAAACAACTTATCGTAGGACTTGGTTTCTAATAAAATTTCTCAACGCATTGGAAATCATGTTGGCTGTTTATACAATCTACGTTCACTTGCAAATTAATTTTTTTTTGTTTTTATTTCTTCGCGTCAAATGATTGCAACAATGAAAATAATGAAAACATTGGTAATAAGCGTAAGTAAACTAAAACCCCATGTAAGCTTTCACCCACCATGTAAGCTTTCACCCACCATGTATGCTTACATCCACCATGTAAGCTTACACCCACCATGTAAGCTCACACCCACCATGTAAGCTTACACCCACCATGTAAGCTTACACCCACCATGTAAGCTTACACCCACCATGTAAGCTTACACCCACCATGTGAGTTTTGCACCCACCATGTGAGTTTTGCACCCACCATGTGAGTTTTGCACCCACCATGTAAGTTTTGCACCCTCCATGCGAGTTTTGCTTTCACCCACCATGTAATCTTGGTGTGCTTCCCCCATGTAAGCTTGCACTCTCCGTAGAAGCTTGCACCCATGAAGTGAGCTTCCATCTTACTAACTACTTTTTACCTCCCCTTAATCGAGGTCTGCTATATATTGGCAACTTCTTTCATGATGAAAATATGATCTTACGACTGTCGCACTACATGGAAATTTTGTCACAAGAAACCAAGTGATAAAATACGTTACCTTATATAATATGCTGCAAATTTCATGTCGTCCACATCTCCTTCGTATACGATTTCATCAAAGGATGAACAATGACCTAATGAGAATAAAATCTACCTTAATCGTTTAAAGGACTCCATTTGTAACCTGAAAACTAAATAAGCCTGTAAATTGGTCCCTGCAGAGGCCGTCTTTTCGCATCGGAGAAAAGATTGTTTCCGTAACTTCAAGGATGCTTCATTTTCAGAACACAATTTTCTACACTTGCGCAAGGTCCAAATTTTATTGAAATTACACTTTTAATGATCTTTTGTTATAATTTTGACAGCGTTTCCTTCCCTTATTAATTTCCGGTAATGGTTTTTCTGAGTTTTCCGTACTAAGCGTACACCTGGTAAGGCTCTTTTTACACTGTACCACACATTTAGTTTCCCTGTTTCTCTGAGTTTCTGTACCAAGCGAGCACCTGGTATGGGATGCTTTCTCATCTTGACAAGGCTCTTACCTGCGTATCGAAGTGATTTTCCAAATTGACCTGTCCAGAAAAAAGGGACGGTTACACACGGTTTTTCCTTTCCCAGCATGTTCATGGCTGCAACGCGACCTAAAATGTAAGATGAATTACATGCTTCTTATAAGAATATGCTTTATAAGAATATGCTTTATAAGAATATGCTTTTGTGGTTTAAGGTTAAAAACAATAGGGATAGTGTTTAGAATAAATAATAAGAATAATGACCAGCCTGGTTAAAATTTTGTATAGCATATTAGGGATGGGATGAGGAAATATTTTAAGCGTATACTGAGCAAGTTGCTCAGCCTTGGTGTATCTTTCTGATGTGTTTTTACTTATGGGTATTTTAATAATTTTTTTAATGGCTTAATTAATACCACTACACTGTTTGAACTAAAAACAACGACATTTCATCTTTATCTATGAAGCTCGCATGGCAATGTTTAGTTTTTAATTTGTTTTGCTGATTTTCAATTGCTGATAAAAAAACATGTATCATTATTTCTATTTTGGTGGTATTGTTTTTTTTTTAAATTTGTTTCTATTATAAAATTGTGATATTAAATCACAGCTTTTATTTCATAATTCTATAATTTCAGAAGAAAATAAAAATATCCAATGAAAAAGATTTATAAAAATTTGCAGAAATGAATAATAAGGAGAAAAATAAATGATAATTTGATAAAATGATTTGAATTAAATAAATTTTTTTAAAAAAACTAAAATTATACTGAATGTTATAAAACATGAAAAAAGGCTTGATCAAATTGACACTTCGGAAAAGTTAAATTGGCGAAAAAAAGAATTCGTTGCAACAAGTCTAAAACAAAAGAAGAAATACTCAACAATTCCATCAGATGTTTATAGAAATATGTAGACGAAATAAAAATCGTGTTGGGACGCAGATGGTCGATACGAAGTAAATTCTAATTTCAAATAATAATTCAACTTTTCGAATTGTTCAAAGAATCTCCTACAGGCTTTAACAATACTCTTAATTCACTCGATATTTGCTTTCCTATCGAGTTCCATTGTTACACCACATCATGTTCTTCGGTTGTTTGAACACCGAGAGTAGAAGATATTCGTTGAAGAAAAACTCGCAAGTAACACGACAGGAATTTCTGTCACAGGATAATCTGTACACAAGGCACTCCCTTCCTGGATGTGCTACAGAGAATATGTTAAGCACTAATAAAGATAAACTGGAAAAGCGAAACTCTCTTCAGAATGTACCCACATCAAAAGAGTTATGTTATTCTCCCGTGCGTGAAAGAACGAAGCAAAACATGAGGAGTTTGGAGTCGATATTCCAGGCTGTGAATTATTCACAGCATTCCATACGACAAGAAAACTTGCAACAGCTTGAAACGTGGTCAGAATCGTTGGATAAATTGTTGAAAGATCCCGCTGGTATACATAACTTTTCAATGTATTTAAGAATCGAACATAGTTCGGAAAATATCAGGTTCTGGTTAGCGTGTGAAAATTATAAAAAAAGCTCAGTGGAGGTGCTCCACGAGAAAGCTAAAATCATCTACAACGAGTTTCTGTCTAGAAGGTCGCCTAACCAAGTCAACTTAGATTCGCAACTTGTCAACGACGTGCGCGATCAGATAGCCAAACCAACAAAACAAACATTTTTGAAAGCACAATGTGAAATTTTCAGATTAATGAAAACTGATAGCTACCCTAGATTTTTGAAATCCACGAAATACCAACAGTTGCTGGCCGACAGCTCGAACGGAAAACCAAAAACAAGGTACGACATATTTCTGGCTAATCAAGATAAATCAGCTTGAGCAGGAGAGACAATCAAATCAAAGAACAAAATAACCCAGAGCAAGTTAAAATGTGTGTAGTTTGATGCAATGATCCTAACATTTCTGAAACACATGAATGTAACTGTCACATGTAAGATGAAAATGTCCACCATCGGTCAATGACCAAGATTAGTGACCTCCAGGATGACATTTAATAATCATGCAACTATCGATGCTAGATATCTTGAAAACTCTAAAAATTTGCCTGGCCCCTTGAATATTGGTTATTCTTTCCATGTATCTAAAACTTTGTGATATCATCTTTACAACAAGTTTTATAACCGTCTTAGATTCTGACTTCGTGATGATTGACGTGAAAGCGAATGACATGCGCTTTTTTGACACGTATGGAAATCTTTTATAACAATATGCCTGTTCAGGGTGGCTACCAAAATTTTGGTAGCCACTCTAAAAGCCAAGAGCTTTAAGGTATTTTGCCATATTTTTTTGCCATAGTCCATGGGTTCTTAAATACACAGGGAAAATATCTAGGCAGAATCTTAGAGGAAGAAAGGTAGAATCAAGGTGAATGTAAAAATGTCACTCCTAAACATTTAATTTCGAGGCGGGGGAAATAATCAAAAAGCTGCAAACAAATTAAGTTATTACGACACAATATATTACAACAAGGCAGAAATGTTTTTAGAAATATTCATATTTCAAGGTTTTTCGCTAACAAATGATGAGTATTCAAGGTTTCAAAAGTCTCTTCTTGTGATTTTAAGTCCAGCAGACACACTACCAATAACCTGACAAATTGAGAAATGATGTGTTGTTAATCTTCGCGTGCAGTGCAAAACATTTGCCACACCTAACTCGCGCATTTGCCACACCTAACTCGCGTATTTGCCACACCTAACTCGCGTATTTGCCACACCTAACTCGCGTATTTGCCACACCTAACTCGCGTATTTGAAAGGAAAAATATGGTGTGAAAATATCAGTTCTGTTTAAAAGCCATTCATATTAATGGAGATATAAATCATTTAGTATGTTATCACTCTATTTGTTCACACGAGATATTGCTCTGATAAATTTGTAATATACAGTGTCATATTTGTGCCACCTCGACTTATATTAAAATTTAACTCGTTTTCAAGTTATAACTCGAGTTATAACTTCAAACGCTGTTTCAAATTCACTGGATTTATAATGAATTTGCATAAAAGTTTAATAATGGTGGAAAGACTAGTGACTTAAATGCTTTGTTTGCAAACTGGATTATTAATCTTGTATTTATCTCAACTTAACTGAAAGCTAAAGATGTTTTGAACATGTCTGTTCATGAGCTAGCTTATGTACACATTAGTTGATGCCTTTAAGATTATAATTGCAGTTAGAGTTATAAACTGAAGTTAACATTATAACTTGGGTTTTAAGTTATAACTCTAGTTATAACTTAAAAACGAGTTAAAAGTTAATATAAGTTGAGTTGGCACAAATATGCCATCGTAGTATGGGAACTTAAACGCATCCGCATTTTATTCTAACAGCTAGCTATTCCTTTTCTGCGACAGTAACTATCTTTCATCAGCTTGCTTGCCTGCTACACAAGCCAGGTCGAGGTCAGGTAATGACTCTAAACGGGATGTCAACGCTCTCTCTAACAAGGTATCTAGCGAATTTCTTGGATCAAAATTAGAATCATTCAGGACCACTTACTGTGTGATATCGCGATTTTAGTTTGATTTTTCTAGATCTTAAATAAACTTTTTTTACTCTTAAATAGCGTTAACACGCAACATCATAATGAAACTAACAATATAATTAAACTAATTTATCCATATAGTCCATTTCAATTGGTTTAGCACCCTGTGAGCCTGTCTTAAGTCCACTAAATCGTGGTAGCGAACTTTTAATCTAACAGTTACACTACTGGCGAACTTCTAATCTGACAGTTACTTAACAGAGGGGAGTTAAACGCTCAGTCTAAGTAAAATTCTGCAACTAAGAAGTGTTTAAATTTCAGAAGAAAAAAAACAGAGGAACAATCTGCAGTCAAGATAATAAGAGTTGCGAATGTTTACAAAGTTTCGCACATGCGCACATATCCTGATAGGGAAGAAAAGAAGGACCACAAAGCTCAAATCAGCTATTTACGTTAATTTACAGATTTTTAGGAATATAAGACTGAAAATGCATTGAAATTGTGTTTTCTCAACTATTATCTTCTCTGTTTAAGAACAGACTTTTAGTGTTGGTCTTTTTTCCAGTTAATATCTTCGATCGTTGCGGTTTTTTGTTTATTTTTTACCCGTGCAAATGCGTGCGCATGTCTATTGTTCTCGATGCAAAATTACGTCACGCTGCAACTCATTTATAAAAGTAAACATTAGCGTGATACTAACCGTGAGCAGAGGCGAGTTGCCAGTGACCAATATTTATCATGCAATTGTTGTCATGACAATAAGGATACGAAACAATATCACCCCCAGCATAGATTCCTTCGTCAGCTTTCATGAACTAAATGAAAAAATACTTCTAGTAGATCTTCTCAAAGAATGGTAAATAAATATGGTTTATTTTTAACCCATATACGTTTTTGGACCACTGGTAATTTAAAGTCATCCGAATGAGGATGCAGTAGACATTAACGTGATTTTCATTCACACTGTAAGAATATATACACAGTTTACTACAGTAGTGGAATTCTTTCATTACAGAAAATTTTCCGGTGTCGCCTTTTTTTCGTTAAAGCGAGGAACTAAATGCCAGTTTTTAGGAAGAAAAATTGTGTTGAAAATGATATCAAAATTTTTTTTACAAAATCGTGTTAAATTATGTTATGTAAAAATTATGTTCAAAATTTCATCAGTATTTAAATATGCTACTTTCGAAAAAAAAACTTTTAAACAAACATAAAAATTACTTTTACGAATTTCATTTTGCTTCTTCAAGAGGTGGAACTTTATTCCACAAAGTTCCTGACACAAAAATAGAAGTAGCGATTAAATTGCGAAAGTTTCAAAGATAAAAACAGAAGTAACGATGAATTTCACTTTCGCTAGGACAAAATTTTCGCGACATATAAACAGAAGTAGCAAAAACTCCACCTACTTTATCAACAATAATGTGTCCATACTTGTTCATCTGCACACTTGTGTCTTTCATGAATCCAGTGGAAGGTACAACACCTGAACATAAAAAGCGTGTGTTTTACAGCTGTTCTCAATACAATGAACTCTCGATAAAATAATCGTTAAAGTGTGAGCTCGTTATATCGAGGTGTTACCGTAAATACTTGACTAAGATCACTTCTTCCAATAAGCCCTCCCCTTCAAATAGTTCCCCCACCCATAAAATTAACGTTCACAAATAATCCCCACCTTCGATTAAGCTCCCATGTGGGTGTACAAGAACTGAATAAAATATTTGTTTTTGAGAAAAATTATCAAATATTGTTATTCGCTTGTTGTGTGATAAAAATTATTTTGAATAAAGGGTTACAAGTTTCCAAGTCATTAAGGCCAAAAAAAAGAAAAAAAGTCGAAGATCCAACCCTCAAGAAATCATTTAACATTTTTTCCGTATTAGTTGTGTGAACTTTGAACCTGTCAAAGTTCAATTATTGTTTCCAGATAAACTAACGGTTATTTGGCTAGATCCGAAATCTTAAACAGTACTAATTTACGCTGACGTCAGCATAGCAGTATTTCTCGAACTTCTTGTCCCTTTCAAGCCTCAACATGGTTAGTTGAAAAGAAGTTGGTTAATAGCTGTTTAGTTAGCTGTTTAGTTATGCGTCTGTAAAATCAGCATTTTCGCAGCCCAAAAAATTACGCATCGAACTTTTTGACTTTTTGTTATTAAAAAAATGCGGATGTGAAAGTAGAATTATACCTATCCCAGACAACACAACATCTGCAAGAAGAACTTGATCATCTTGTAATACAACACCCGCAACCTGTAAAAAAAATTACAGGTGAAAAATCAACTTAGTGTGATTTATTTTGCATCAACCATTGTTGGTATCCTTTAACGAGTGAAACGGAAAGATATTTTAACTTGTGGATAGACTATAGGATACCATAGTTATAAGCGGTTGTATCAGAATTTTTTTATATGCTCAATATTCCTAATATTTAACACGTTCATGTTTTTTAAATTATACCAATCAAAGAAATCAATTAATAATTAAACAGAAGAAGGTTAAGATTTGTCTCCATTTTGTTTTTCCAAAGCCAAGTTTATTAATGTACAAAAAATGCTCAAACATACCTTTCCATTAGCACCTTTAATTTCCTTTACTGGTTGGTCGAGATGAAATTTGACTCCTTTATCCATATGCATCTTGAAATAAAGAAATTTATTGCATACATTGTAAAAAGAGGACAGTCAAGTCACCCGGTGTTAGGGATATATTCCAAATAGACCATACCTTCATAAATCTACTTCCAACTTTTTCACCTAGCAACTTTTCAAATGGAACCTTACTTCGACCGCTACCAACTACAGTCACTGATTTGGCTTTGCCAGTTAGGTAGGCTGCTATTTCCATACCTGCATACACAATGAAACGAACGTATAAAGACGCAGATAAATATCTTAGTTATAGTTTTAAATGTTGTGAGTGGCTTCATAAACCCTTTGTAAATTAATGTTATTGTCAATTCCATAATAGAGAGAGACCCGAAAAAGAAGCCGTTATTGTATGTTCTTGGTCTCATTTACATGCCAATAATATTTTTAAACTAGTCGATAAAGCCCGTGGAGAAATCCACTTAGGCAAAAGGTCAATAAAAAGAAAGTTGTTTTAGATGTTTTAGTGCAGATAAAAAAATTCGCGAAATTTGTTTATTCTTTGTCTGTAATGTGTAGAGGTTGAAACGCTGGTCAAAATAATGTACAGGATCATATGTTCTCGACGAACGCCTAAGGAGATATCAGGGATTAAAAATTTTGCTGACGTCAGCAAAGACCTGTCGAAACCTTAAAAATATTTTTTAGAAATTTGTATACCTGTTGCCTTCATCGTATAGATCTTGAAACGCTGATCAAGAAAATGTATAGGATCATGTACTTTTGATAAACGGTTGCAGAGATATTAGGGTTTGAAGGTTTTTGATGACGTCATCAACCCGTCCATTCCGAAACGGATTCGGGGACCCAGGTTCGGGAAAATTACCCAAATTGGTCCTAGGTGGTCCCTAGTTACCCATGCGGTGAAAAATCATTGACGTCACCACCTCGTTTCCAAGTTATTTGGCCTCAAAGTTTTAAGTGCGCTGTAATGGCTTCATTAATTTAATATAGGATATTGACGTTAAAGTAGTGTTATTGACGTCGCGCCGTAACGTCATAAAATTTAACATTTGAGACATACTTTTTTCGGCGACATCAAAGGAAAATGACGATATCCACTATGACCGTCACATACACTCCGTATTATTATAAGAGAAGTTCGTGTTCTAGACAAACATCTAACACTACTCTTTCTACGGATGTTACGAAAATTAGAGTCAGCGTTTTTTGACAATATCAGTTAACTCAATAATCATCCACTAAATCGTGGGAAATAGTAGGTGTGTTCTAAGTTTGAGCAAGATACCAAAAACAGAAGAACTACTACAACCTATAAACTGCAACCAAAATAAAAAAATCACGACAAAGCGTGCACTAAGTACGATTTTCCATACATACACTGATTTAAAATTAGCTACTGACCAATGAATCCAGTACCCAGGATGACAACATCTTTTCCTTGCGACGATTCATCTACAGTGTAAGTATTTATAATATTACGCACAGCTACAATTATCTTGCAGAAAAAACATATTTAAGTTTCCTATGTGGACATTTACTAATGCATCACGAAGAGATAAAGACATGACCGGCCGAGTCATGCCAGAGACTTTGAAAGTGAGAATCTTTCTGCTCAGCGTTCAGCATAATAATAACAACGGTACCAACATTCAAATGTATGTAAAGACTTTTCCACTTACGAATCTTGTTAGCGTCTTCTGGTGATCGTAGATAAAAGATGTTTTGTAAATCATGACCAGGTATTGACAATACACGTGGTTGTCCACCAGTTGCAACAAATAGTTTAGTGTACTGCTGAACAGAGCCATCAGAAAAACTGACTGTGCGTTTTGTTGAATCGACAGAATACGCCTATAACGAATTTGTCACCTTTAGGTCAGCCTATAGGGTAAAAAAATTTGTCAGTCAATCGAAAAATACTGACCTTTTTGTTAAATTGTATTTTGATATCTTTTTCTTTCAAGAATGCTTCTTTTCGTAGGTACAACTTCTCCGCCTCTGCATTCAACATCTAAAATGTTATTATACGCAAATTTATCTACCAAATAAATGCACATTTGTTTATCTTCTGTGACTTTATTCATACATAATAAAATAATTTTACCTTACTAAGTTTAGTACGGTCATATGGCACATGACATTCTTGTGTGGTCATGATGACTTGACCTAATGGTAACAACAAACTTTTCACCGTCAGCATAAATTAACAACTTTATATATACACTATATATACACGTGTAGATAATAGCTTATAATAATGCTATTTTCATCTTATTTGATATTTGGATATGCATATTTCGTGGAAATGGATATTGAAATAGGTCTATTCTATATGCAGAAAATTTTATGACGTCGCCTATGTGCAACTTTACCCTCCTTTAGAATAACAAAATGGAGGTGAAGATGAGCCACAAAACGTGTTTGCAAAAAATTAATAATTTCAATTTGTTTTGTTTTGATTTTAACACACGAAATTTGAAAAAAAAAATATTTAAGAATATGATTACTTTCAAAGGGGAGATTTTCATTTTGTGTTTCAGGAATGTTTGTTTACTTCCATTAGCTTTCCTTGGGATCAGATCGCGCTTCTATGTCATTTTCTCCCCAATATCAAAATGCTTTGATTCAACAATGTTTGGGACTGTTCAAGAGGGTTTTTAAAAGAAATCTTTCTTGTCATGATAGTGAAGTTAAATGCTCAGTTATTAGAATATAGTTACCAAAATAGTACAGAAATACAACAACCTTCACCTCTAAAGGCTCCGTTACACGTAGCAAAATTTGCAATAACAAACACCTAAAGGCTCCGTTACACGTAGCAAAATTTGCAATAGCAAATAACATACAAGTGCTTGTGCAAGTACTTGTACAATGCAATATTATGTGTAACAGCTGCTATTATCCATTGCGCATGGGCTTGTATAAGAACTTGTGCAAGTTCTGATTTTTTTAAAATGATTTAAAAAAATCGACGTTTGCTATAGCAAATAAACAATAGGTTGCGATCAAGTTTGGAATGTTAACTGATCAATGATTTTAGAATTTTGTTTTCATTGTTGTTTTCATTATAATTGAGCCAATAGGATATCGAATTGATGAAAATAAAAAATTAAATTGTGGTGTGAATAGTTTTGTGGCGTGTATGAAAAATATTTCGTTGAAGATGGAGGCAATAAATAAAAAAAAAGAAAGTTGATAGTTGGACAGATAATATGGTTGGACAACTAATTGCAGAGTGGCAACTACACGAATGCCTTTTTAACTCAAACTACGCAGAGTATCATAATGCGAGAAGAAGGAAAATAGCGCTGGAGTTGATTTCAAACGAATTGGTAATGCCAGTCAAAGACATACAAAAGAAAATGGTCGGTTTGAGATCGTATTACGGTCAATTAAAGTCCGAGCTTCAAAGAAAAGTGGAGCAGGTTCGGATGAGGTTTTCACTCCCCAATGGCCTTTTTATGGGGAGATGGATAGCTTCTTATCTGATTATATTACTCCTCGCGCCACATAATCCAACTTCAATGTGGATGAAGATCCGAATGGTGATGATGAAACTCCTACGCCGGCGTTCAACCATAAACGAAAAAAGTCATCTAGTGTCAAAAAAGATCAAGATGTATCTGTTGCAGACAGAGTTATGTTAATAGCGTTAGAGCGATTGGATGAGCCTCGTCAGACGTCTTCCGCAGTTGCAAACCTAAACCTGAGTGCTAATGGAAGCCAAACCCAAGAAAAATTATTTGGTAGAATGATTTCGAAGAATTTGCTTGATATAGAAAATATGTAACTCAAGAAAAGTGTAAACTTCAAATATTGCAAGCCCCTTTCGTTTGTCTATCTAATAACCATGGTCGCACCCAAAAACATTTGCATTGCTTTCTTTTTTTGCACTGACTTGTCTTCACTTTTACTGCCAGCGATAGCGCCAGAATTAAAACAACGTCTTCTTGTTCGCAAATCATTTTTAAAATGAGCGCGCAAAAACTCACATTTGTTTTTTATTAGAAATCGGCAAAACTTGTGCAAGTATAAAAACTTGCGCAACTGCTTGTACAAGTACTTGCAGGAGTACTTGTATGTTATTTGCTATTGCAAACTTTGCTACGTGTAACGGACCCTTAAGGAAAAGGGACATTCACTGCACAATTCAAATTTACAAGGGACAATATAATGAATAATGTTAGTTGGTGAAATTAAATCTTGTAGTAACACAACAACATCATGAATCATGTCATATGTCAATACAACAAAGTTGAAACGGAAAGAAGTCACAATAATCTCGAGTCATTACTTGTGTTCAATGCGGTGTGATTTTTTTAAGCAAAAAAGGAAAATACACACCAAAATGCTACCCGAGAATGAAAATAGCATGAGTCTATTTTGAAAACATATGTGGCAATGATAAACTTTGTTAACATGAGCACAAGAATACTGTATGTTTCACTGCAGGTTAAAATAGAAAAAGCATTAAAAGAATAACTACAAGCGGTACCTTTAAATCCTTCTTGTCGTAAGGTTTCAGCACATAGAATGGCAGCACAACCTAGAATGCAAAAGGGTGTAAACAATTTACTGCTGGTATGCAAGTTTCAAAATACTGTCCCAGCTTCTTGTGTCATAGAAAGCATGGAAAAAATCAAATGAAGATGTTAAAATTAAACTAACACCTGAGCAGCATTCTTTATCACATTTTTACTTCTAGACGGCCTTAATATCAGTGTGCAAAATATTTATTTCTATATTTTTATATATAATATATAATATAAGTCACATTTGTGGACCTAAAAGGCTTCTGTTCCAAAGTTTTTATATTTGACTTTCCCAAAATGATAAAATGTCCTTTTAGACATGATATAAAGCACCCTTTATTTGAATCTTGATTTATTGTTCTAACACTACAATGATAAATTCTCCGGCAATGCAGAGAAAAAAGGTCACCAATTTTATACACAAAAGTTGTCAATTATTGGGATATATTATTGTGCGCCTTTGAAAGCCCTGTTGTGGATATAAGTCCCATTAGTATTGCACTATTAAAAACTTTCTGTCCGTGAGCCAAAAATAGCTACAAATAGTGACAGAAAAATTCCTGTGGATTTTTCTATGGGTTAACAACAACTAGTAGACGAAAATGCTATACGACTGACAGCTGTGCCAAAACAGACCTGCCACAAATTGTAGTGTGCACACAGTTTAATCAAAGCAACATCCTCTTTACTTCACAAAAAAGTTAACTAGGGGAACCCCAGATCTTCATTGAAATCAATCAGGTTTATAGAATTGGCTCAGTTGATTTATTCTACATTTGTTTACATTTCCCGAATTGTAACACCATGGAAGGAGAAAAAGGAGAGCTATTCTGAGTCTATTTATTCAATAAGTATGTTGCTTTTTGTTGTTTAAAATTTTACACATTTTCCCTCTAAAAATTACCAGAAGAAAAAACATATACGTACCACCACCGATAATCAGATAAATCTCATCATCACTACAACACGTCTGCATTGGTTTAACTCTTCGAAAATCTGCGAAAGTCTAAAAAGGACAAGATATTTAACTATTAATTCACTTGAGTACACTGCATCGTTACCAAGGAAATTAATAATGTGTAATTTTATCATGTCAAAAAAATAAAGAAAGAAAAAAAACGCTATATAATGGAGTATGTGGTTGCGCAGATACATTATACAAGTGTGTTTTCTTAACTAGGATGTGCCCTTAAACAGGCTAACTGAATAGTAAGATTCTTCTGGTGATTTGTTCAACAATTTAGAAAAAGCACTATTCCTGAACATTTAAAAAATAAAAGTTGTGTGCGTACATACCATTTACAAACAACATCTACATTTCAGCTGATAATATTTAAAAAAATTTTTTACAATTTTGTCTTTTTCTTGTTCTTCTTTGGTTAAAAAATGTTTAAACTGGTACTTAAATTGCTTCCTTATTATTGTTCATAGATACAGTATATACATGGTCGGATTTAGGAATGGTTATAAATATTTTGTATAGGATTGGAAAAAATACATGTTGTTGAAGTTAACTCATTGCAAAAACACTTGTATTATATTAATCGAAAAATGATTTTGCTCAACAAAATGATGCAGGTTAAATTTAAATCAAAATAACAGTTGTCTTAAATTGTAAAATAAATTTGGGTTGATTAAAATTTTAAAAAATGCATACCTCTTCATTTGCCTTTACAAATACCTTACCGTTCCTAATATTCACCTGAAAATAAATTAAAATCATAAATCAATGAATGAAAAACCTCATAGAAATTTTAAAAATGTGCCTCATATTTGTGTAAACTGTCTAAACCAGGGAAATCCTCAATATCACCTGTTACAGTATTGAAGCAAGCACCATGCCATGGACAGCGCACTTTACCATGTTTATATGCTCCAGTTACTAAAGGAGCTCCGTAATGTGTGCATTTAGCACTAACAGCTGAAATGGATCCGTTGGTCTTGGTAATTAGAACTTTTCCCTGACCAAGTTCAAATTGTTTCATTCTAAAAAAAGATGTTTTTTTGGTGATAAGAGATATATAACTGGAGATAAATTGCAGCGTCTAATTAGTCCTGTTAGTTCAGCTTTCGATAAGATTGTTTTGGCCACAACTCTTTGTGGGTAGCATTTGAGAATATATAGTAGATTTTTTTCTGGCCACAACACCTGCATTTTGGCACATTCAGAAATGAGCAGCAGATCTGCCTTAAACAATCAACATGTACAATTGTTGCACGCATGCCAAAATCTTCCTGAAAAATACTGATTAGTGAATTTCTAATTGTTTGCAGACAGATAACTTATAAATATTCACAAAATGCTGCTATCCTTATTGTAAAGGACATTGAGCATTTTGTAAAAATAATGATTACCAGAAATCTCATTCTCTTTTATTAAACAGTAGAAATTTATTTCTTCGGCATCTTATTTTGGGCACACATACCTACCATTGGTACCAAAACTGTGTTGGATACATCAATGTATATACAAAATGTAGCATTATAATTTCAATCAGTAAAACTTTTATAATGACAGCATTTTTGAAACTCCTATCCTAAGGTGCCAGTAACCCTTTTTAAAATCGCAAAAAAAAATTCATATTATAAGTTATGAAGGGTTATTTTTAGACTATATATCCATATTTTTTCTGTTAGATCACACTTGTCATGATTTTATAGCTGTAATACTGTTATCTTTCACCAACAATATACAGCTTCAACAATTTCTATTTACACTAAAACGTTGTGAATAATTAATTAATTCTGCCAGACATGGCTTTAGTTAAATATCGACGTGTGCTTCTTCCGAAATGTTAACTAAATTTTCGGCCAGAATGGGATTTGAACCCACGCACTTCAAACTTTCCAGTTTCAAGTGACAGCTTTTCTAGGGCTGATGCCATAGACCGCTTTGCCATCCATTTATGGGGCAAACCAAGGCGTTGCCCTAGGCGTCAGCCCTAGAAACGCTGTCACTTGAAACCAAGGTTTGTTTTCCATGTGCTATAATTAAAAAGTTAACTTAAATAAAAATCTCACTTACTCTCCTTCTTTGATGTCATTTTCTTCACAAATTTGTTGCTCAATCATAATCGGTGTTCTAAAAAAATAGAATGCACACAATTAAAAAACGTTAAACTAAATGTCTATATAGAAAAAAAAGCCTGCTTTTTTACCATGCCAGGACGATGATACATAAATTTGAAGTTATAAATATTGTAGGTTAGATAGACAATTTTTTTAATTGCACAAGTGGAGTGAGTTGAACATTGGATTAACGGTTGTAACAACAAAGCATACAAAAGTGGTAAAACGTAGAGGGTCCTTTAAGGGATTTGACCCCCAGGCCGTATCATGGTATGAATTTTTGAAGCAACTTGGAATTATTAACATGATCCATGCAGTATCAATATCCCAAAGTGGATATACAGTATTAATTATATTCACAATATATTTCTCCTGGTTTGGTAAAAAACATAATCCTACTTTTTAAAAAACTATTCCAGCTTGTCTAATCTTCAGCAAAAGTCATCACAGGAAATTAGATACATGTGGCAAACTTTTTTCTTTCTATTTATATACCAATTTAAGAATAAAAATGGCATGTGGTTTCCTATCTTAAAAAGAAAAAGTTTTTGCTATAACTTGCATGAACTATTTTTATCCTGTTCTGCTCCATGTAGTTAGGAGACCCAGCATAGTTTTTCTTACCACTATAAAATTGGAATAGTTATGGTGGAAAAATTATGCTGGATCACAAAGAAATTTCCTGCGGTCAGAATACTGACCATGCTTTTTTATTGGTTACTTCTTTTGTCCATTGTTTTATTGTTCTCTACTCATTGTCATAGAATCCTTCGTTTTACGGAAAATTATGCTGGATCGCAAAGAAATTTCCTGCGGTCAGAATACTGACCATGCTTTTTTATTGGTTACTTCTATTGTCCATTGTTTTATTGTACTTTACTCATTGTCATAGAATCCTTCGTTTTATGTGCGACTGGCCTCACTCACTTGAATAAATATCATTAATTCTCTTATTATTTAAGGGGGTAAGATGTGACCTGGTTTGTGCTCATTGTTTGATTTTAATATGGGGTTTGGATTTGAATTTTAAGGATTTGCTGACATTTGTGTCTAAGCTTTCGTATGAGACAAACTGAATTTTTATATCCTTGAAAAAAGCTTAGTTAACTAGGATATGTTCCATGTCAGATTTGTTGTTGGCAAAGTATGGGATGCCTTCAGTTTAACTGTAGCTACATAGATAAAGAGCAAAAACACAATTACTAGAAACAGTCATGTTAAAATTGATTCCAGTTTTTCTGCTAATGCAGTGCTCTATAACAGGCCAATGGAAGTGCCCCTCCCGTAGCTTTATATACATTGTACAATATGCCATTTC
Organism: Hydractinia echinata; assembly: GCA_030067915.1. Classification (NCBI taxonomy): domain Eukaryota; kingdom Metazoa; phylum Cnidaria; class Hydrozoa; order Anthoathecata; family Hydractiniidae; genus Hydractinia; species Hydractinia echinata. The sequence continues at coordinate 721,398 of JASGCC010000121.1, forward strand.
CGAATTAGCGCAGACATATTTAATTTTCCCACAAGTGAAGCAAGTTGGACATTGAGCTCTCGTTCTCAAAAGGTGAAATTAAGATGAAAGAGAAGAAATCAATTTATAATTCCTATAAGAAATGCATGTGACTTTAACAATATTCTTTCAATGGTTGACAAACAAAATGCATGTGAGTTATAGCCAGCTACTTGCTCATAATGACATTGTATTTGGTCAGAAGAGAAGACAGCTACTAGCTAGCTAGCTAGCTACCTAGAGCTACAACAAGCAGAACATCATTTAATACACAGTATTTAATAATTCAGGCTAGCTAACAATATAAAATAAAAATAAAAAAAGCAAAATAATTTAAAATTCGAACCTTCTTTTACTGCCTTTTACCTGCAGTTTGTTTTGGTTTGGTTCTTCAAGGTTTTTTCAAAATTCTGCTGAGCAGTTGTTGTGTAAATTCTTCTTTGTGCAAATAGGAATCAGTTTATTCACAGGTTACTAAGAGCGCAATTTTGCACACTGCACGCAACCTCAGTACACGTGTTTCATACTCATATTAAAAACCACCTCGTTCCCAGGGCATTTCTGTAATAACGGCTAAGAGGAGGGACAATGTACTAGGGACCTAGGATATGAAGCTCAACCGATAATTTCGCTAAATAAGCTTTAAGGGAAGAAAGAGTTTGCGGAAGAAACTTTTGTGGTTTAGCTTTACCGCAAAATTTTTGCATTTTGTGAGAAAAAACTTGTGGTGTCCTACAACATTTTTTATTCAGAGTTCCGACTCAACCTCGACCCTGGGATCTTTTTGTCTTCTTTTTTATTTCTCGCCGTCCCCATATCAAAATGAGAAAAAACCAGCGAGAATAGATTAAGGTGGCACTGCTTATTATTGGCTTCTACAGAACCTGATTTTTTTCCGGGATGTAGGCCTCAGCCTCATTCCCAGCGAATTTTCCCGTGTTGCGCAGGGGGGGGGGGGGGGGCGGGGGGGGGGGGGCACGAGACCCTGAGGATGAGAATGAGTTTACACCTAGCGGGAAAAAAAATTATGCTTTGTCTTTACACTATGATTACATGTGATTAAGGAAGAATTTGAGAATTCTTTTAGGTTGTTAAGTGTACAAACACACGCTCATTGTGAATTTATCTCTCAACCTTTTTCTCAATATACTATTGCGGTATTTTTAATGAGTTCATTAATTTGAATTCGTGTCATACCAAAAGCAATATGAAAACGCTTTTTCGTCCTAAGAACTTTTTATCTTTTTCGACGTGGCCTTTTGGAAACAAGGTGGGCGGTAACTTTAATTATAATTATACACATGAGAAGGAGATACGTACGAGGTAATGTGTAAACAATTTGACAACACAAAAAACTTTTAATAACATATCAAGTTTTTTAATACTTACAAGATGACCTGCGGGAACTAAAGCTTGCTGTTTATAAAGTAAAAATGGAGATGCATGATAAATCACATATTACGAAGAAGACTGAAGACGGAAGTACAGAAAATAATAAATTTCGTTTGTACAAACGACGATGGATAGTTCTAGCCGTATTCTCCTTGATTTCGATGACAAACGAAGTGATATGGATAAGTCTGTCTTCTATCACAAGCATTGTGAAAGCATACTACAACGTTAGCTATGTGGCAGTTAACATGCTTTCAATGATCTATATGATTTTCTACGTTTTCGTTATTGTTTCTGCGTATCTCCTGGATAAACAAGGATTGAAATTCACTATTGTGATTGGTGGAGCCTTAAACGGGATTGGAAGTTGCTTGCGTTTAATTGGCTCATCGAGAGATGGGTTTGTTTATGCTTTCCTTGGCAACGCCTCTGCTGCGCTTGCGCAGTGTTTTATTTTATTTGTTCCTCCAACTCTCGCCGCAGTTTGGTTTGGAGAAAAGGAAAGAGCGACGGCGTCGGCCATCGGAGTGTTGATGAACATGTTAGGTGTCGCTGTCGGCTTTTTAATGGGTGGTACGATGGTTCCCAGTTCGGAAGATTATGACGGGGTTGTAAGAGATGGTATGTTCAATACTTTAATGGCACAAGCAGTCTTTTGCACTTTTCTGGTCATTTTAAGTGTTATTTTAATACGAAACGCACCCTCGTCTCCGCCGAGCATGTCGCAGTTACTAATACTCAAAAGTAAACAAGCGGCTGCTAAAAAGACAAATAAATACCGTGTACAAACAAAAACAGTCGGAGATACCGATAATCAAGTAGCAACGTCGGGCGATTCGTCGACGGCAAGTACAGACTCGAATGTAAAGACCGCCGGGTTTTTGCAAAACTTGAAGTCGTTATCAAAAGATAGAGCCTTTTATTTAGTTACACAGTCGTACGGATTGTATTTCGGTTTATTTGCAGCATATAACACGGTACTCAACCAAATGTGCATGCTCAACTATCCTGGCAAAGAAAAGGAAATCGGATTAATGGGATTTACGTCTGTTCTTCTTGGTTTAGTCGGAATACTCTTAGCTGGTATTTGGATCGATAAAACAAACCGATATAAATCCATATCAATCGGAACGTTTGTATGCTGTTCTGTTGCCTTACTAATATTCACCTTACTACTTCAATATGGCGGCAACTTCACCTTAGTATTTGTAAGCTTCTGCATATTTGGATTTTTTTCATATCCTTATATGACAGTCGGCCTTGAACATGCTGCAGAAGTCACATATCCGATACCTGAAGGAATCACCTCTGGTATTTTACTACTAGTAGGAAACATTTACGGAATTATACTCACTTTTATTCTTGGTGCAATAATTGAGAAAGGAAGAGCAGATGTGGCTGGTTATGTCATGGTTGTGATCTACACGCTTGGCCTTGTAGTGGTTATCTGTATAAAGGGCGAATTAAAACGCATGAAAGCTGATCGGCTCAAATGACAAATTGGCTTATACTTGATGTGTGCAGCATGCAGTTGATGTTTTCAGTAAGGTCAACTTAAAAACAAACAAACAAACAACTAAACAAGTATGAGTAAAATTTTGGTATTCACAAGCAACACGAGATACAATGAAAAAAGTACCACGCCCTTTGATCCTCCTAGCTTATACTTAGACAGTGAGAATACCAAGAAGAGAAAAATGCTCTGGGCTCGAGGTTGTCGCCCATCTTTTTCAAGCAATCGAATCCCTCTTAAGCGTGTACATTTTTATAATGATTTATTTAGCGCCTCTCCTCTAACGAGAAAAGAAGGTTGCTGTTGAAGTCATAGGAGTGCCTCTTCAGCGGGAGTCATTTCCTTGGCTGAAGAAATACTCGATTTGTACAAGTTAGTTACAAATCTATAAAATATGGGTGCTTTACATGATTCAGATGGAATCCTTTGTTATTGTTTCCCTTATTTTTTTTTAAGAAAAATTTGTTGGTTATCTCATTTGCTTCACTTTACTTCCATTTATTGTGAAATTTGGATACAAACAATTCTTTTTCAGACATCCCAACCTAGTTTAAAGCCTGTTTTGTTGGAAAATTACTTTGGAATTCGCGCCATTTTAACAAGAAAATGAATCATAAAACGGACTTGAAAAGTCGTCCACTGAAATATATTCCAGCGAAAATTTGTCTCTATTTCAAACTGCGGAAATAAACCCCCGCGAACATTTGTATGAATATTACAAGGACGATTAATTACTTCCAAATAATAAATTTATGAGTTTTTCTCGTTTCCCATCAGTTCAGACGAGCTTAGATTTCCACTTTCTGAAACCATAGCCGACGAGGTAGCATCTTCCATTTCTAAAATTCTTTCAGCTGTCAGTAAAGGATCACAGTTTGATTGGAAGTATGAATAAATTAAAAATTCCGGCTCAATATTGACAAATAATCTTTTTAACGTGGTTAACGCATGTGTATCGGCCTCCGCAACGCGGATTTCATCTGACCCACGCGGTTGCTCCGCCTTGTAGTTCAAATTATCTGAGGAGAGTCGTTCTAAAATTTGATGTTGCTCTTCCTCTGGTTGACGTTGAATTGATCGGATGTGTTCATTGTTAGGTGTGTCACTTGCGAAATAGTGGTAGGTATGCGTACAATGGCGGGTCATCTTATGTGACATGTCCACCAATCGGGTGATATTTTGTGAAGCAGATGATTCTACGCAGTGTGTTGGGTAAAATGTATTCCGGTTATTTGGGTCGTTGTGTTCTTTGTTGAATGTATTTTGATAATTTGGAACTTGTTTTCCTGTCTCAACCATTCCTGAAGAGAAAAAAAGCTATCACAACCTTTATATCACGGGGTCTGGAGGCCATCAATCGTTAATTTTTGTTTAGCAGCATTAGAAACACCCGCGTATTTACATGACTGTACTATGTTAGTGTTAAATAACAGGGAGGGGATGAGTAGAGAGGCGGATTAGCTATTGCTAAAAAAATCTAAAAATGGAGGATGAGGGGGATAGTTAGATAGATAGAAGGGATAATTAAAATGGGGTGGGTAATTTTAGTGATAAATTTCAAAAACTAGGGATGGATTTGAATTTAATGTCTGCGGCAAAGTATATTCCTTTAGTTTTTTGCTACCTGTGCAGAAAATAGATATTCCGCTATAATGACATTTCAGTCAATCACTTATTCAAATAATTTTGGTGGTGTTTGCCATAGAAAGCAAAAAATTAAAAAGCCTATTTTGTGAAGGAGAAAAAGTCCAGTTTTTCGGTAATTATTAAAAAAAAACAATAATTATTTGTTGAATTCTACCAGAGTATTAAAAAATACGTACTTTTTCACTACTTCTTCTTGCAAAACAATTTCGGAAGTTCTTACATCGTCATTATAATTTTTCTTAAAAAAAAATACAACTTCGCTTTCCCAAAGATGTTTACAAATAATTCGATTGCACCCCGCGAATAATGTGTTGCAACGTTCGATTCATGACATCATACACGCAATACGATAATGTAAACAGAAAAAAACTGGAGGAATACAATTCCTTACCCATGTATTTTTTCTGGATGAGCGAGATGTGAGCAAATAATTTGTTGAAAGATGAATTATTTTTTGCTAAACCAAACTTTAAAACCAAATGTATTTATTTGATTAGCTTTAAAATGGGTACGCTTTGGTTCTATCACTATTTTAAATCAAATAATAGGCGCAAACCGATCCGATCCGATCGGTGCGCAAGTGCAAAAAAAGTAAAAAGAAAAAAAAATGTTTTGGATTAAGGCTGAGGCAAACGAGTCCAACATTTCATCCAACACGCTCCTCCCATGTTGAATGAAATGTTGGATGAAAAACTTTATGTTCGATAAGGTAGGATTATAGGTTTGTGGGCCTTTCTTTTATCCAACATTTGAACGTTTGAAAGTTTGCTAGTTCATTCATTCTTTTAAAACAAAATGGCGGATGACAAGAGGTCTGTAGTGCTTGTTGTGTTGCTGAATGAGCTTCTTGATTCAGATGACGAAAAGCCAACACGTAGTAAAACAAGAGAGTGGATAAAGATAATAATATCATAAAGGAATTGAGAATCGAAGACAGGCTCGGATTCAGGGAAATATCATACTTAATGAGATTTCCCATTTGATTTCACCTTGTCAAATGAGTAATTGTGGTGTTGCTCTGCTTGTAATTGCAAATAATAATGTTTTTTATTGACACATTCGAATTGTAAACATTTCATTGAGAAATTCAAATGTTTTCGAACGACGTTTCGAACGTGTTAACGTTCGAAATTCACAGAGTTTGAAGATGTTAGACATAACATACCACCAAACCAATCCAACATGAAAAATGATGCATTTCAATCAGAGACTTTTCTTTGATCTTGCCGAAATTGTTGAATGAAATGTTTGACAGCGATCAAAGCAAACTTAATCCAACATCATCCAACACAATTTTGAACTCGGAATGTTCGTTTGCCTCGGCCTTAAGTTCATCCAACATTTTATCTAACGTGTTGGATAAAATATTGGATTAGTTTGCGCCTAGCCTCTTGTCTGCTGCAATGTTTCCCAGATACCCCCTGTTATATGTAATAGGATTTCTTTTTCCGGCTCCCTTTCCTGAAAACTTGTTATCATTAATATTTTAAACAGTTTCCATGTCTACATATCTGAAGGGCATATCTGGAATGTTGGTGTCTTAGAAGATAAATGAAAGAAATTGTGCTACGTAATTGTATACAGAATTAAAAATATATTTTTTCTAGTGTAAGAGTAGCCTTTGTTTTTATAACGTGTTATTGTAATGCCTTGCTTACATCATTTTTATTTATTAGCAAATAAGCGCAATTTTTGACAGTTGTTTTGTTATCAAACAAAACTCTGAGTAACAGATCTGAAATGAAAATTGACGTGTTTTCCCGGGATACTTTGTTATTACCCAACTCTTTTCCAGTTCCTTAGAACTACGACAAAGCACCAACGACAGAAACTATCCTGGGTACGACTATAAATGTTTTGTTAGCAAAGTTTTTCTTCGGAACTGTTTTATCTTAAACAAGGTATTGCTGTAGTATCTCAGCATATTCAAACACGTGTAGAGTCGTAGATGTTATTGAAAGGATCTACTAACATATATCATTTGAAAGAAAACACACAGAAAGTAGGTGGCGGATTAAAAATCGATACTTTAGAGATTATAAATTTACAAATGCGAATAAGATACATCGCAAATGAATACGTTTTTGGACGCGATTATTTTGGTTTATCTTGTGGTTGTTTTGGGATTAGTCCAGTCAAGCGTCAACATACCAGGACCAAGATCATACAATGATAAAATAGCAATCATCGGTGCCGGTCCTTCAGGTGTACATATGGCTTACTTACTCAAACAAAAAGGATTTAGAAATATTCATATTTTAGAGAAGACATCAAGAATTGGAGGGAAATCGCAAACGTTGTATTACAGGGGAGCTCCTCAGGAACTTGGTACGGTGTACATATCGCCTGATTACGAAGAAAATATTGTCAAACTTGTCAACAAATATATCCCAGGAGATTTAGTAAACTTGCCGTCTGCTTCCATTTGGTTGGGTAATAAAGAACCAATCACATATCAGCAATACATAATACAGTTCGGAAGAGAATTTTTACGCACGGATGACAAAAGAATTATTTTAACAACTTTTGTTCGAACTCTTCAGAGATATATAACACTTCATCGAAATTTATTTGGTGAATATGAAGGAGAGTTATTTCCCGAACCTTCCCAGCAGGTAGAATTTACCAGTACTTTTCGCTATAAATTGACACATTTTAAACCAACAAACAATATCGCAAATAACTCAAATATACAACTCACGCTTTAACTTTTTTTTAACCTTGTTCCCTGTGGGTTTTTTTACTCACCGACTGTTGCAAGATACTAAAAAAAACAGGCCCTGAGATCAATCTTGAATTTTTTCTTTGCGGATATCGCTCAGTGTTGCGTCATGTTTCTAGTCACTTGATAGACAGACGTGCCGCACGGAAGTTTTACTTCACCACTCGAAACTGCTTCACGGTGGGAGAGAGAAATCCAGTCTTCTATCGATGGCGATTCTTTTCAACCTTGTTCTCAGGGCCTTTTTTGATTAATTCCGCTCCGTAATAACGGCTCATGGGCGAAGAGACCCTGGGGACGAGGAAAAATCCCTTTCTCAACCTTTTAAAGCTGCATATTATTTTCTACCCATCGTGATATACGCAACTATATGATGTCCAGTCTCATATATGTTGCACTCTCAAATTTACAAGTACACGTTATAGAATATCAGGCTAGAGTTTTAGGTTGAAAACAGTTGGACTATTGTTTAGAACAATAGAGAAAGAAGAAGATAACAAATCAGGTTGGAATTTTAATATTCTTATTAAAAAAAAGCGTAATAAGGCGTTTGTGCAATTTTATTCTTAGGTCTTCCTTTTTCACTTTTTGAAACGATGCTTTCTGTTCTCATAATAGAGATTAGTGTTTGTAAAAAAACTTCTTTGTAAATAATGTGATCAAAAGGTAATAATATATTGATAAAAAACAAACGCAACGGCTCTGGTAAAAACGTATGTACAAGTTCTCACCTGCAAGTACATGTTCTGAAGCGGACTCCTTTATATATTGCCACTAATGACACTAAAATGACACTAAATGACACTAAAATTAATCAATGGATTGATTGATTTTAGCTCAATCACTATAAGGCGGATATCTGTGTTTTCCCAACAGTGTCTGCTTTAGAAACCACAAATAGTTGAAAATATACATATGTTTCTCAAAAATTTATTTTTTCACCTTGTTCACCTTTTTAGCCGCTTAGTAATGTGTTTCCAACAAAAATAATCTACCGTATTTTATACAAACACAAACAGTTAAATATTTCTATGCAAACCTTTCTTAATTCTTCATTTTCAATTCTCCCTAATACCTTTAAAATCGCATGATGTAAAAAGTGACCATAACATACAAGTTTACTTGCTTCAATTTTACAAGAGATCAAGATTTCCAAACTAATTTATTGTTATTTTTTTACTTTTTTGATCAGACTATGAAGCTTATTGGCGGAACATTCAAGGAATTCTTAGAGAGAAACAATATGTTAATATTAACTCCCATCTTCGAAGCTTCAACGACTGTGCAGGGCTACGGAAACATCCACAGTACGGCTGCATTGTACGGACTGTTGTGGAACACACCTAAGTTTATGAATGGATTTTTGGACAGATTGAAAGGAAGTCAAAATAGCACAGGTATCTCTATCTATAATACACTGAGGTGTGTGTTCGTTTCTTTGTGTTGCGGATGCACGAAATAGCCATTAGAAAATCCAAATAATAATTAAGCTGAGGAAGCATACACGTCGGGAAAACATTTCAGAGATAATTTCTGTCACTATGAAATTGTTTCGTTAATCCCCAACGAGATTTTTTGGTAGATTGTAAGATTATAAAAGTCAATGATGAAAGTTTTTTTAAGATAAGGCGAAAATAACAAAGATATCACCTTTTGTTACGCACGGACACTTAACAGTAAAATATGAAATTCTGGCCAAACTCATTAAGAAAGAATTGTGATTAGAGGACAAGAAACTGATTTAGTTAATATTGAAAACATGTTTCATTTTTAGGAAATTATATGCTGAAGAGTGGATTTCAAAATCTTTGGGAAACAATGACGAAGAAAGAAAGACTTCACGTCAAGTTTAATGTTGATATTGTGAGGGTGTACAGAAATTACAAAAATGGGTGTCAATCCGTGTGGCTGTGTATGAGAGAAGGGGGTTCACCGTTTGCGTGGAAAAACTATGATTTTTTAATATGGAGTCCAGAAATAAAGACAAGCTTGCGTTACTGGATGAATTACGTTCCACAAGAGAAGAAACTCTTCAATGCGGCTCGCCCTACGTATTTCACAGCTTCTATTGTTAATTCTAAGAATGAAATTCGTGGTCAAACGCCCATTGATTATTGGATAGACAACATGCATGAAGATTATCCGCATAGTGTGTGGGCACAGAGAGACTCTTATTCGTCAATTCGCCAATATGGCGGGCCAAAATATCAAAATGGTAAACTTGCTACTGGTAATGATAACAGGTCGGCAAGAACATGTGTCGTTTATCAGATGGGAAGTTTTGAGCCAACACTTTTTTCTGTACAAAATAAACTCTTAAGTCACTCAAAGAAAATAAACGGAACAAACATTGAAATATTGAAAACGAAAATATGGCGATATTTTCCGAGATATTCGCCAAGAGACATGACAAAAGGATATTTATGGAGAATACTAGAAATGCAGGGAAAATATAGTATGTGGTATATAGGCTCGTCAGTCTGTTTCGAAAGTGTGAAATCTGTGATTGAATATAACGAACTTCTAGTCAGAAATATGCAACGACCTTCAGAAAGAACTTTGTAACTCTTAACAGATAGAAAACGATGTAAAATGACGCGAAATTTCTTAAATTGTTAAGGGGTCAAAGCTTGTTCTTGCTTTCATGCATATCATAACAGTTGAAGAATCCGTTTTTATTCAGCCCTCAGCCCACACAACAGGAAGCTACAATAGATTTCCTTGTTTTAAAATGGAGTCTAGACTAGATATCTCAAGAAGATAGCGATTGTCGTTCCCGACAAAAATCTTTCCGACGAATAATTTCCCCCGACAAGCAGGAATATTATTTTATACAAAACAACGCAGGATAATTGTTCAATTAGCTGCTAAACTTAATTTTTAAGAAGTATTAACCTGTGTTGTTTTGAGACCGACAACTTAATCCTATGCTTAATCTTATTTGGTCCGGACTTTACAAACGAAACATGCGAAATTGACAAGGGGATGATTCCGCCCCCGCACCTTTACCTTTGATCGATTTTTCCTTTGTAGTACATGTCAGCACTTTTTTTGACGTCATCAGAAGTATAAATTTTGTTGTGCAACATAGCGAAAATAAGGTGGTTAAAAACACGGCAGGAGAACGGGACGTGACCACCCCTTCCATTTTCTGGTATCAACAATCTGACTATAAAATGTTTAGGCATTTTCTAAATGAACTACCAAAGTTCGTCGTCGGCTAAATTTTATTTGTCAAGTAAGTGGTTTTAGTGTCGACGAAAATGTAAGCCGATAAAGTTTGGGTCGATGCAAAATATTATTTTCTTTTCTTCAAACACAGACATTGAAAATATTACTCAGAGCTGAAAGAGATTTCTATGAACCCTGGATTTTTTCTTTTGTTCAAATTTGAAAGATTGAACTTACAAGCAATTATTTACGCTTTTTCAATATCAGACACATGAGGTTTGGACCTATAAAAGTTCACTTACAAATCCACTTCACAAGCGAACTAAGGACTTAATATAGTTGAATACATCCGAAACTTTATACGATACCAGTTTTTCCGAACGTCACCACGGCCCATATCGGTTTTCTGCACCTTCGTGGACCGTCGTTTAATTGTTCCGTAATGTGGAAATCGCAGAAATTGTAACCAGCGCACTTTCAACGCTGTTTACTCGGTCTAAACTGGGACGCTCTTTGACAAATCTGTGAAATGACATTTTTAAAAAATTATTAAGGTTTCGAAAGCTGACTGTAAACTTTATTACAATTATTAACTTTTTTATGTTCAGTCTATTTTAAAAAAATTATTTTTCAGTTTAGCTACGGAAAAAACTTTTTTCCTCTTAAGCTATAGCAATTCTTTTTCAGAGTGACAAATAAGCTGTTATAACATTTTATAGACTTTACTTTTATATATTCAGAAGAGATTCTTACACCATAGTTAATGAACAGTTGAAAATTCCCAGATGTCACCTTTATAAACCACTTTGTTATTACAGACGCTATCGACTCTCCAGAAGTATGTCTTTCCTCGCTTAACTTTCTGCGGCAAATAGATCACATTTTCGTCGCCAGTAGTAGAACCAATGTATTCCACAGAATCAATGCCAGCTTCAGCTACATTTGTTTCGTTCTCACCAAAGAATACGCGATGGATATCGCAATTTAATCCACCTAACCACATCAGCACGTCTCTATGAGCAGCCTTAACATCATTTGACGCATGTGGAGGGATAGGTGAGCTTGCTTTAAACAACTTTCTTCCTGGAATCCAGTATTCTTTCATTTTCTCCTGGTACAAATAAGGACCAGCTTTTTGTTTGGCTACTAAAGAATCCTTTTGAGGACGGAAATCGTTATTGTTTGGATCCATCAGCAACTGACCGACCTTCTTACCAAACACGTTATTTGTCACAATACCAGCTACTGGATAGACTTTACCTTTGCCATTGATGATCTTTCCACCATTAGCAACATCTGCTACGTTATTTGCCACTTTGGAATGCATGTTAATTTCACCTGGATTTTTTCTCACATACTTCAACACACACAAAGCACAACCTGCTCCCTGCTTGTCATCGTCGTTCGCGTTTTCCTTCTCAAATGCTAAGTTGTTTTCCGCTGTGTGGTGATCACCTTTCACCATCAGGCCATTACATCGACCAACAACGTTGTGAGACATTGTACCAAATGTACCAATCCTAGGCGGTTCTCCGTCAAATCGCAATCCGTATTTAGGTGAATCGTGGATCCAATTATTTTCAAGCAAGCAGTTCACTTGTTGTTTAACTGTCACCTGCACACCAGCTCCGTCGTTTTGAATAAGTCCCCAGCATTGTTTATAAATGTCATTCAGTTTAACATGTGGCACAAGACCTGGTCTGATTCCAACGCTCGCGCCGTTGTAACGAATCGTGTTTCTGAGAAACAAGTCGTAGATACTGTCTGATTTTATAGTAGCAAGACCACCGCCAGCCCTGATCATATTAGCTGCAGTCCAATCGTTGTATTCGAAGAGATTGTTTTCCAGTGTCACGTTACTACCGTGATAAGATAACGCCAAGCCATCTGATCCATAAAATGTATTGTTAAAAAAGGTGAATCTCCCCCACGTGCTCTGTCTTCTCTTGTCGTATATCCCATTTACTTTTGTCCATTGCATGAGACTGTTATCTCCAAGCATTCTTTTCGAATACGAATGATACTTGAAGTTCAATGAATGAAAGGTGATATTGTGAACACGAAACGTAGCGTTTGCTGAGTCAGCGTTTAATGTAGTTGCAAAGAAATCAATATTTCGAATCAGAAGGTGGCTGCTATTCCTAATCTGCATCGCGTAGCTTTGTGTCTTTCCGCGTAGTTTAAAAGCAGTAGGGCTTTTTCCAGTTGGTGTCCAGACATAGAGAATACTTGTATTTTTGTCGTAAAACCACTCCTCCGCTGTGTCTAAAAGTTCAAGTTTGTCCTCCAGGAAATATCGGGATCGCTCTGGTTTGAAGTGATAATCGCCAAACGTATCGTCGAATGTGAATGTGTTTGTGTTAGCTTTGTGGTGTCTCACTTTCGCAACGAAAGTGTTGAAACTCCCGATATTTAGGATAGCCATTGCGTCTGTCATGTCAATGTTAGTTTTCTTCAAACTATCCCCTTTATTTACAATCAAGCCTCGTTTGGATGATTTTGACAAACCTGACCAAAGCGTTCCGTTAAAGATTGTTTTGTCTGACCACTTAGCATTTGGCCATCTCGCATTTGTCATCATTTCGCCATCAATAAACAGTTGCCAGATAGCGGTGGGAATTTTTGCACTAAACAAATCAAGGATGCTTTAACAATAATGGGGCTATGCTACTCCCACTTTAACCTTATTCTCAGACCACACGAGAATCAACTTTTGCGCGGATTTGACCAGTTAGAATAATTTTTTCGGTTCTTATTCACATTGATTTAATTTTGCAGTTGAAGTTTTGCGATTTAAGGAGAAACAATTATATATAAAAAAACAATTTGATGGCTTTACGGGGATTAAAATTTGCAGATACAGTATACTCTCGATAAGTGGGACACTCAAGGGACCGAACAAAAGTGTACTACTTAGCGGGCGTCCTACTTATCCGAATTTCCTTGTAAGTAGGGTTTTCATACAAAGGCTTAATTTGTCCTAGTTATCGAGAGATTTTTTGTAAAACTTAGCGAACAAGAGGACTTTGAGGCTAAATTCATAAATAAGAAATGGTGATAATTGCATTTACTTTTCTATTCCATTCAATATAACATAAGATTACACTACATTAAACGAAAAAAAAATTCTGTCAATTTGCTTTGCCTGGAACCAGCTATTACTTCATTTAAATATGAAGTCATTCCATTGCATGTCCCACTTATCCGAAGTTTTTGCCTCAAGGGACCGAGAAAAAGTGTACTACATAGCGGGCGTCCTAGTTATCCGGGGTCCCAGTTATGCGAAGTTTTTTTGCTTGAATAGGGTAAGCAAGTTCAAGGGACCGAGAAAAAGTGTACTACATAGCGGGCGTCCTAGTTATCTGGTGTATCACTTATCGAGAGTATACTGTAGTAGGTAATTCATTGTTTCCATACTTTATGGTTTGTGTCTGTATAAATTAGATTGTTCGAACATTTTGAACAATCAAGTCAATATTTGGCTTCGTCACATGCAAGATACAAACTCAAATTACCTGTAGATATTTTTATGAAAATTGTTTTTCCATTTTGTAAGTGGTTTAACGGCAATAGTTCCGTCGAGAATTGGTCGCTCGTCTCCGTAACCTCTGATGACAAATGGTTTTTCTGTCTTGCCATTTAATCCCGTGACGAGAATATTCTCGTGGTAGTTACCAGCGCGTATTTGACATTCGTCACCTAAAACAGAAAACTACAATTTACTTCAACTATCTCCACATCCTTTTTTTTGACATGATGTAACCATAGAGATATTATAAAAGAGAATGAGACACAACGCGGTAATTTTCTATTCAAAACCCTATTGTTCAAACAAACAATGCGGAGGAGGCGCGTCACTGGGTTCCAGTTCTTTTTTGCGCGTTTCTCGCAAAACGAATAATGACCGATTCTTTCAGTATAGAATCCCGACAATTTTACTTGTAAAAGATTAAGAAAATAATTAGGTTTTCACTGAATTCCGCCTTCGAAATAATTTACCTGCATAATTTTCAAGAGAATCAGTTGGAGAACAATGGTCAAGCAGCCATATTTGTTGTTGTCGTATGTATATAAAAAACAAACGTGATTTTTTCAAGATATACTGAACGGAATGTGAACTCTTCATGAAGGTAAGGATTTATTCTTTACTTTACTAATAACCTTTTATTGAAGGACGATGGTTAGCCAAAGTTTAAGAACAAATTTTTGGTGTTGATAAAGTGTCCCTTTAAATATACTCGGTGTACGCTCCAGGGACGCGCCTCAGTACAATAGCATGAATACCCGTTGTGTCTCTCTTTTTTTTATTATATCTCTATGATGTAACTACTGATGTGCTTCGTTAACTAAGGGCTGGTTCACACTTTACTTGTTAGTAGTTATGACGACCGCCGTTAATGTTAATTTTATAACAAAATTTACCTTCATTTTTCAAAGTGTCCACGCATTCTTGAATCGAACCGAACGGATTTAGAAAAGTTCCAAATCGCTCTCCTTTAACGCCATTACTAGGTTGCACATAATAAATTCGTGCAATCACTACGTGAAACCAACATTGGAGAGAAATAATCGCAACTAAGAGCTTCATCGCTACAAGTAACTCCTATATTGCAATGTTGTAAAGATGAATTTATATAAAAACATATCTGAGGTAAATATTGATCTCATGTAAATAAATTCTCATGTAAATAAAATGTATTTTTATACTGCTACATCCTGCGTCGTGGAGATGACAATGAAGACGGGGGTTATTCATTGTTTACGCACAATCTTTATTACGCACAAAAATTTTTCAAAGCTGTTACTGTACCGTAATTTAAAAAACTGGAGCAGAGTTTTTTTACGAATTTGTCCAGTTATTACCACATTCGTTTTATTAACACTATGATCGAACAAAAAACTAGTGCGGTTCATGCGAATTGATACCATGTGACACGGCTCGGAAAGTGTTAGCCATGTTTGTTTCCACAACATTTTCCTCAGTTGTATAAGAAATTCGCCATTATATAAGGGTCTTAAAAATTTGATACAATTTTTCAACCGCGTCTCCAGGACTCTTCTACGCCTATGATATTCAGCCAGAGAAAAGTCCTCGGGAAGGAGGTTAAAAAATCCAATAAATGTCGCCAGATAAAAATAAAACACCTGATCGGCTCAAATATTTTCTAACCTTAATTATCGTGACCTATTCAACATTTTTTGTCACTTTGGCCAATGACAGTTTTTGTTTTCGTCGGCCTTATATTTTCTCACTCTAGCTTACCAAATAATCGTTCCTTCTCTCAACTGTTAAACTTCTTCTTCACCCCCTTCGACACTGCGCTTATTACAACACCCTACATTTATTAATTTATTGAGGCAAGCAAAAGTACCATACTCTCTTACCATACGCTCTTTGGTTTTTTCAAAGTGCTCTGGTTGACGAGAATGCGAATTTACTCCTTTGAAACATCTAGACTATTTGCCGTTGCCTGTATTCAAAGTGAAACAGTATACTTGCATGCTTGTTAGTCTGAAAAAAGAATCAAGAAAATAATCTCTAACCTCTCCTCCCCCCCCATATTACCCCTCCTTACAATGTTTGTTTCGCTTGATTAGCTGTCAATCAAGTACACCTGTCAAAATATTAGATAAATCTCTGAACAACTGAACAAGCTAACGTTGCAACAAAACAAAATATGTTAGAAAGTTTTTTTAAAATATGGAAAATGAAAGACAGAAAATAACTTTAAACAATATTGGCGCGAGCTAGATTAAAAGCTGGAAATTCACCGATTTTGCATATCTGTATCTCGATTAACCAAACCAAACCTCGATTATACATACTGTAATTTGTAATAATTGATATTATCTTAAGGTGCAGAAATTCTTAATTAAGAAAAAAAATCAAGTCGTAATTGTTGAAAAATATCCATTTTTCGAGAAAATTATTCACCCTAAAAATAACTACAAGCCGTGCCAAAATATATTGATATAAGGCTTCAAATTTCGAAGTTCGTCCTCACAAGTAATAATACAATGCCTCTTCAACTCGTCTACCTTCATCCTCACTATCTTTTCAAACTTCATGGCTACTCAACAACACTAACGTACTCAAAACCTTTAATTGCAACTTTGTTTTCTTTTTTCCTCCTGTATAAAAAATTTCGCTTCGTTTTGTTTACCATAAACTCGCCCCAGTCTTATTATTTATTTACGTGGTCCGCGTTATATCGAGTTGGTGTATTACATTCGCGCATTTCTGAACTTGTCAATTATTGCGGACTTTTGCTGCTGACGTCAGCATGACTCTCCCAATCTCGTAGATGACGTGAATTATTTCGTCGTGCGGTCGTGCTAGAGAACGCCACCAGCAAGTTTCAAACGCTGTGTGCCTGACCTACGAGTGACGTTAGAATGACTCTCCCGATCTTTTAAGTCTTTGTGGTCCCTGGCGTAAATTATTCAGTTTACATGTTAGAAAGTCCGGCTTACCTAACATACATATCTCGAGAAGTTGCACTCTCGCAGGCTGTAGAGTATTGGTGAATTGATGTTTTTTCCTAATTTTAACAACATTCACAGGCCTCTTTATTTGAACTAGCATTCTGGCTAGAGCTAAATTTCTAAACTAGACTAGCCGGTATCCGAACAATTTAACAATCCTTCGTGTACAGGGCGTTAGGATAATCAACGAAATAATACGAAAATTTTCGCGATAAGTAAAACATCAATACTTTTACGAATATATAATTTCTATAATTTAAAAACAAAAACAAAACAAAACAAAATAACAAAATCGTCATATGCATTAATAGTTTCCCTTAATTCTTTCATTTTTAGGATCAAAGGGTGTTTTGGCATGGTATTGGGCGGGAAATTTAACGCCCATAAATTCTAGGTGATATTCTCCGCTCTTTAAAAAGTCATTCGTAACAGGGTTTCCACTTGGATCTTTGACATATCCATACGCGATACTTTTACCAATATGAAAACCATAACCACCGCGACGAACAAAACCAACTATTTCGTTGTTTCGATAAATACCTTCTAGTCCAAGTATTGCTTTGTGTCTAGGAAATAGAACATAAGGTAACATTAACACTACCCTCCTACTATCACATCTATCATGTATTGTCAAACAGATATCAAAACCTATCCTAATCCAACTTATCATATTTTGACGAAATCTGAGTTGGAACCTGCAAAACGTTGTGGCATGAATACCCTACCCACCGGCCTACAGAAAGTTAGAAAACAAATATTCGTATATACTCGTCAATAGTGAAACAAGCTAGTTTCTTCATCAAGCCGTCTTTCTTTTGCTGTTCTAGTTTCTCTCTCCCAAGGAAGGGTACATCTGATTTCAACTTGCATGTGAATCCAAGTATGGCTTCCAAAGGTGTGTCATCGTCGCGTATATCAGCATGCCAATGACGGTAACCCTTCTCTATGCTAAGATTGTCGATGGCTCGGTAACCTAAGCGAAGGAGTTCATACACACTCAACCGCGGAGTATTAATTCACTAGTATTAATTTTTTTTTATCCGGAATAATTTTAACCAGTTGAAGTTTGAAGAGAAGAAGAAAAATAGTTTATTTAAATTTCTGCGATTTTTTCCCTTCCACCTACGATTAAGACAAATGCGATTGCAAATCGCGAAGATTTATTTGGCGAATTTTGGGTATGTCTATATGGCGAAGACAAATTCTGCGAATATCTCGTGGCTGCAAAAAATTCTTCTCCTAGGGTAGCATATTACACCCGTTAAAAAGCTCCGGCTTTGAGTTTCACATACCTGAGTTAATTATTCCATATTTGTCACCAGCCTTCATCACTTCGCGATACACATCCACACAACTTTCCGCAGGTATATGTAACTCCCATCCCATCTCTCCGACGAATGTTAATCTCAACGCACGTAACTTGTGGCCACCAATGGTCACCACCTTATGTGTAGAAAACGGAAACGAATCATTACTCAAGTCTTCCCCAGTAATCTCTTCAAGTAAAGCGCGGCTGTTTGGACCTTGTACACTTAACATCCCAACTGACTCAGAAATATCTTTCAATTCAACGTTAAATTTCTGATCATATACAGCGTCGGAGATGTGACCCCAAGCATGCTGTCCAATGGCGCCACCGATAGCTAAGTAGTATCCATCACCTAAGAAAAAACAAGTGAAATATTTGATGTGATGTCTACAACATCCAAAAGAAAATCGTGAAGTGAGCATGCAATATTACTGCAAATTTAAAGAAATAACAAACCATTAAAACTCGGAAAGATGGAAGAAGAATTATCGTTCGTATCGAGCACAGTCACGGTAAGATCAGCAGCTATGCCGCCATGTTTGTTTAACATGCAAGTGTAGGTGGTAGAACCTTAAAGAAAGAAATAAAAAAATACACAAGTTCAAATTTTTTATTTATAACATCTCGTAAAAGCTAAAAGGTACGCCCGTTCGCAAACAAATGTCATCGAATTGAGCAGATTAGAAGTTTTTTAATAGTTTTGTAGAAGATTTTGGATAAATAATGAAAAATGAGGATATTTTTCATAGGAACTTAAGGGAAAGTAAAAAGACGAACTAGTAAATCAAATTTATTGGATATTTTTGATAGCTAGCATGAAGATGAATATACATATATATAAAATATCTGAAATCAAATAGATAACACTACAAACATTTAGCCATCACAAATGTTTTTCGAGGAGAAATGAAAAGAAATCTCAAATTTTGTGTTTTTGAAGGTCTGGAAAGTTTTAAGGAGGCGTGCAAACGCCCACTTATATTAATCGTCCCTTTGACTAAACGGTCAGGAGAAAAGTTAAAAAAAAGAAGTTGAAAATGATTAAACGCCCAGGAATTCAAGATTTTCAAATTATAAAGCAGGAATTCTACAAAATGACAATCTAAAAGCAATAATTACCAGGTGGTTTCCTCATGTTGTTAGTAAAGATCCAGTCGACAGCTTTCGCAGCATCCGGACCTGTCAATAGAAACTTTGCAAAATATGACATATTAAAAGCAGCTACCTTTTCGCGACATGTTCGACATTCTTCACCGATCTGAAAGAGTATAAACAACACAATCACGAAACAATATCATGCGTAGAAAGTAAAGGAGAGATCCTTCTTCCAGTCCAGCAATAACATCGTTCTCTCCGTATAGGTATGGGAAATTGCAGACAGTCTAAAACTGCCATCTTTTGTAACATTGGGTCGCAAAATTAAAGTTGCAAAAAAAGAATATCCTGATTGACTCGCAGAAATAAATGTTGAATGAAAAAAATAAAAATAAAAGCATGGATAAACCAAAAAAAATATCTAAGCCAGACTAAATCTCAATTAGAGAAAATATTCAAAGAAATACAAATTTGGAAAGTTCCATGGTTTAAATTAACCAAGACAGTGGAAAATCATCAAGTAATTTGCAAAAATTACAAATGAAGGTCCTCAGGGCATTCGCACGACAAAGTAAGGTTTTCAACTAAATAAAAATCATTTTTACAGTGAAACAAAAATACACATACAGTATGAAAGTGCTTTGGAAAGTCAAAGGTGTAATCATCTTCTAACAGTTCATTATAAGTGTAATTTTGATGGACAGCTGTCCCCTCGCAACTGCCATACCAATCATAAGGAAGCAACTAAAAAAACATGTAGACAACAACAACAACAACAACAACAACAACAACAGAAACAAAAACTACAGCATCACCACAACAACAACCACCATAACAAAAACAACAAGAACAACAAAGTTAAAAAACCAAAACTTACTTTAGGTTTTTCTGTCTTACTAAACCAGCCAGGTCTCTCCCAACCATGTCTTTCTTGAAAAAAACAGCCTGCTTCTGCCAAAACCTACGTCAAAAGTGAACTGAATTTATGTACTGATCTTAAAATGTTAAAATATAGTTAATATTGTTAATATGATCTTTGAGGGTTTGAAAATACAAATTATATGACTTAAAATTTTGTTCATTATCACCCTGGGTTCTTACACTATAATAATGCAGGGTACGTGCACAACACTTGGAGTAGCACCCGCAGTTTATTTCATTGATCAAATTTGCGCAAAAGTCGTGTAGAAAAACTGAAGAAATTAAATCCTCATACAATCAAAAAATACTTAATTTTTTTAACAAAGTTTTTTAAAAAACGTTAAAATGTTTTTGCTGTTTCTCCCCTGATGTAACATTGAAAATCTTTTTAGGCATATTATAACCGTATGTTAAAACTTCGAAATTGACCTTTTCGCAAAAATTAAATATCTTGAATTGTTAAAATTTTAAATATATTTATAACAAAGATATAAAAACATGCATACTTTATAATTTGCTTAGTGTTTACAAAAAATAAAAGAAAAAAGCAAATAGCTTGAGTGGAGACATCAACTCCTTTTCAGAAAAAGCAGGTGGCCCCCCTTAAGCTCACCTCATGAAATGGATCTTTTCGCATATTACGAGCAGCAAGAGGTTCATCATTGGGAAACACCATTGAATAATTCTTTGCGTATGCTTCATGACTACGTTCTCGGTTCCATGCCTCATTCTTTGTCAAAGAATTGTGAAATCGTCTACGTAACAAAAAAATTTTGATTACCCAAAAATTAAGAAAATTTTTTTCAAACATTTGTGAAAATTATTTTTTTGAACCAAAACACAATCTTTTTTCACTAAAAACATGGCATTATTTATACCAGAAAAATAGATTAGATTTAATTATGTTGCCAGAATAAGAACAAACATACATCATTATTGCATTTTAAAACATCGCTTGAAGCAATAAATAACACACACACACACACACACAATAGCAATCATTGTCAAAGCTAGGTCCATAATGCTCAGCTAATTGAAAATAATGCACAGCCTATTGATATCTCACCGGATATCAAATGACCACATGTCAAGATCTGGATGTCCATGTATAATCCACTTGGCAAGTTCATTACCACACCCTCCTGCCAGCATAATGCCAGATGAATTGAAACCACAGCCATGATAGAAACCTCGCAGATCAGTGTCAGGTCCTAATAATGGCTTGTGATCAGCAGAGAACGATTCTACAAAATTCATTACATCATTTATTGTTAGCAAAAGGCATCTCATTCGTAATTGAAATTTGTTTGTGTCGACAATTTCATGCTAATGTGATATTTTTTACCTGCAAACCTGCTTTGTTAACATGTCGGCAATTGTCAAGTGCCAACGTAAATTACAAGGCTGCGTATTTCAAAACAAAACAACATGTAACATAGTACATACCTGGGCCACAGACTGTTGATTTAACTCCAGTTTCACCAATAATGGGTACTCGATTTATAGCCCCTTCAATGTTACTGCTGAATACATCCCAATCCAAGTCAAATAGGGAAAACGCAAAGTCGTTCTTTACCTAAAACAGAGCCACAGAGTCAGCATGTATGTACAATTTAAATTTTAAAATAATTAAAAAAAAATCACCTTTTCCCAGAAAATTGGGTTTGATTCATATCCGCCAACTGATAGGGCATCACCTTGAAGTTTCAGGTAGACAGAGGCATCATGGTCTCTCACATTAGGCATTTTTTCTATACCTTCAATCCTTTCAGTGACAATGTAGGCGTGTTTCATTGCAACCAATGGTACAGTCACATTGCACATAGCACCAATATATGGTGCCCAAACCCCACCACAATTCACAACACAGTTTGTTTTGATTTGTCCTGTAGTAGTGTTGACAGCTGTCACGCTGCGTTTTCCATATTCATCAACCTTTGTCTCAATTCCGGTGACAGGACAGTTTTCTATGACCTATTAACAAAGCATTAACTATATATACCTAGACGTCAGAACTTATACAGAAATTCAATCAATTGTAAGGTTACAGTTACAATTATATTGCTGTAGGTAGGACAGGATTACAAAACAAAATCACGTCATCAATAAAAACCTTAGGAAAATCGTGAAATATAATTAATGGACCAATGATCAGAAAAGGCAATACAAGATGCTAGACGCTATGGACAATATCAATGCACTGATGCGATCATGCAACCATGCATATATACTTTCCTGTTATCATAGGATAACAGGAAAGTATAGCAGAAGACCAACTAGTAGGTATGACTAAGGAAAGTGACTAACCATGGCACCTCTTTTCGTTGCACCCCGTGACAAAGCCAATGCCCAACCTGCAGGGTCAATTGTACCATCACCAGGACTGTATAATGTTCCATACAAATCACTGATGTTCAGTAGAGGATACAATTTCTTTGTTTCCTCTGGGGACAGCACAAAGGATTCAATATCATACACCTTTCCAAGCTGAAATAAGAATATTCTAAATGTTTACGTGAGTCACTTTGGTGTAACGAAACAACATTAACCCTTAACCTGCCAGTCCCGGGATCAGTCTCCCGTTAAAAAAAACCAACCCCAGACAGGTCCGGGAATCCCTACGACCCTACTTTGCACTCGATAACTCGAAAACGGGCCGTTTATATTTATTGAAATTTTGGCGCCTTAAAGACCGATAGTTGGGCCGCACTTTGGTGAAGTTTGGCGCCCCTACCATTAGAACTCGATCCAAAATGGTGGAACACAGAATTTTCGGAAAGTGAGACTTACATCAACTTACATATTTACTCGAAAAACATTAAACTCGACTTATTTGTTATGGCCAAAACTTCCCTTGCAATTTCAGCTAAAAATAATGCACTTAAATATCAAAACAAGTTAATCACGCGGGAAAATTCTCGAATTCGCGCCCGCAATGTAATTCCGATTTTATAAATAAAATCGAAGTAAGATCTGCATCAACTCCGACTTCAATTCTCGTATATTGATTATCTTGATCCTACGGAGGCTGTTGTGCAATTACATGCTCATCGCGAAACTAAGGGATATTGAAAATATCTCGTCCTGTTGAGTCTATTAAGTTTGTCTTTGTCCCTACCAATCAAAGTGGAATGCATTGGGTGCTTATTGTCATTGATGTTGCCGAGAAGCATGTCATTCTTCTTGATCCTATGACCAATAACAGGGACACGACAGCTTGCAAAGACCTTATTCAATTAGGCGAACACATATTGAAAAAAAACTTTACGAGTACCATGAAAAAGAGTACACCCGTTCAACACTGCAAAAAAATGCTTCGAGTTGCGGCGTTTTATGTTGTTTTTATGCCTTCCAAATTTATTCAGGTAAGAACTGTAATCAAATTTTTATAAGTCAGCCAGCCGGTAAAGAGCATTTAATTGAATTTAGAACATATTAATTATAAAATTTTGGCAATGTTTTTAGCTATAAAAATTGCTTTCTTTAGGTAACAGCCTGCTGGAAACTTGCAATGCAGAGAAATATCGTTTCTTCATTTACAAAACCATTGTAAAAAGTTGCATCGGTGTTAACTATCGTGAATTCCGAAAAAGACTCACTCGATTTACAAGGTGCTTCTTACACTTTTTACTTCGATTTAAGAAAGTTCTGTGCATATGAAAATAGAAAATTAATTTCTTTTAACGTTGTTTTAGATATGTCATAGTGAAAGTGAAGACATAAACTGGGTGCAGTGCACAGCGTGTCCACAATGGTTCCACTGACGAAGCAGTTAACTTCAGATGTTCCTAAATATTTAAGTTGTTTTGTAGATTATGCGGAGTATATTATATTTTTTATAGTCATTCTTATTTACGACAGTACTTACCCATCCAAATTCATGACTTTTGTTTTGTTTGAACATTTCGCTTTTTGTTGTGCTTTAAACATTTTGCCGGTTTGTAAAAACTTATTAGCATATCTGCCTTCCGTCAGAATGCATAAAACTTTTTGAGATTATATAATAGACGTTTGTATATATTACGAGTTGTGAATGTATCATATGCTTATCTTGACTAAAAATAACTCAATAAGAAACATATGAATTTGTTTTATCTGCAAAAAATCCATGCGCTGTAACAACCCGACATAGATTTTGGTTCGGGTATAGAATGGCCACCGTGCGGGGTGTAATAACGTACCACGGGGGGTAATTATTCAGAGAGTTAAAAGTTTTTCGAGTAAATATGTAAGTTGATGTAAGTCTCCCTTTCCGAAAATTCAGCAACACGTTTTTCCCTAACGAAAAAAACAAAAAAAATTGAGATTGCTGCCAATGTAGACAGCGATTTCAACGATGAAATTATTCCAGATGCAATTGGAGAGAACAAGTATAATATTTTGTTTGGTTCAGACAATGAGTTGTCTGATTTCAAAGGCTTTGAAGTAGAATTTGAGGCTAGAAATGACCAAAATGCTAGCCAAGCTGATAGTGAAAGTGGACATACCAACCTTCCCCACGTGCTAGATCCACTGACAAGTCTGTTCCAGAGGGATTTGAAATGGGCCATGCTTTAGTTTATATCTCACATTAAAAAACAATATGAGAAGGTTTATAAAGCATGGACAAAAACTTCATAAGAACTTTTTAAATTTTTTTTAAATTTTTTCTTCACAAAATAAATATTGTTGTTTCAGAGTCAAATAACATGTTTACATACAGTTTTTATGGCTATAGTTTATATTTAATAAAGGTTTAGTTAAATTTATCTAAATGTTTTTCCAAAAAGGCATGTTCATTGTTTTCTAAACCGTGCTGACTGCATTTTTTTAAATCTAAATGAAAAAATAAATAAATGCTGTATTCATGATAAAAATTTTTATATAACACAGCAGAATCTCTCATATTTTATTAATTAATGAGTTACAGCTTTTCATAACCTTTCCAAAATGGGCTCACTGAACTGAACTGTAGTTTAGTGGTTATCACTCTCGTACTTTGTGCGGGAGACCGGGGTTCGATTTCCCTTGACGGCGATTCAATATGGGCAATTGAATAATACCATAGCCCCGGGTTAACCCAAGCCATGTGAGGGAAATTGGGGAGATGGCACACTGTGTAGACCGTTGGATGTTGCAGGGAGTTGTCTGGCAGAGCGCTGACCCTAATTGACTTTGCGTAGCTCAAAGAGAGCATTAAATACTCCAGGACTCACCATCAAAGCCATGGCCCCTCCTGGAAATAATAGACAGGGTATATCCCTCAATATTTGTGAGGTTAGCCATGTAAAATATGCACATCTATCTATCTACTCTTTGTAGAACTCAAGATATCTAAATTTACGTAGTGGTGTGTAAAATTTTCTATTTTGGGGCAAAAGTGGCTAGTTTGTGGGTACGATTTATCAAATAGGTCCTTGGCAGTTAACGGGTTAAAAACAACAACAAAAGAAGAAAATAAATAAGGAAACAAAGGTAATCGGAAGTACAAATGGATCTCACTGTCATCAAGCGTTCATATTCATTAAGTCGTTCCTTGTTGTTTGCAATGAAGAGTCCACCGTTCTCATTATAACCAGCACTTTGTCCAGTCTCTTTCTCCAATACATCTCTTGCTAAAATGCGAGTGTAGTTACACAATTCTAGATCTAAATCTGCAGGTCGTAATCTCCAAACTAAACCTGCACTGTGCCATGTTGTTCCAGCAGTTAGCTGATCTTTTTCTAAAAGGACAACATTGGTCATTCCATATTTAGCAAGGTGATACAAAACAGAACAGCCCAAGGAGCCACCACCAATCACGACTGCATCAGCTTGAGTTGGGACAGCTGAAGTTGCTGTTTTACCATCCCCAGACTAAAGCATAAAAACAAATCTTTGCATACTAAAAATATTAAATCAACACAAATTGATTGAGGCATCCTATTGATAGCACATGTAAAATGTCAACTTGTAGAAGTTGAGCAATGTAAACAAACTTCATGCTTCTTGCTGCACATGCCAAAATCTTTTTAAAAAGATCTGAAATTAACTAAAAAATTTCAATGAATGGAATTTTGGTCCAGGTCCAAATCCAGGATTCCAAGTCCAGGTCCAAATCAAGGAATAACCATTACTTGATTTGTTCATTTTAAACGTTATATTTAAATGTTATATATTCCAATTGTTCCAGTGTTGGGAATGGTGTATCTTGATGTATTCACAAAATGTGATTAAAATATTAGCACATACAGTACCGCCTGCGTGTAACTTTACATGTACGCGATAGTTATCACCTTCGCATGAGCTTTCGGTAGCGTCAGAACTTTCGTTGTTATTGTTAACCTATTGTTAAATACATGAGCTATTTTTGCATGTTGAAAACAAAAGAGTTCATGTCTTGTTCGCGAAATTTAATTAGCTCATGTGAACTGCGTGTGTCCCATTGTTGTATTCAATTGCTATAGTCGTCAAGAGATCAACGAAATAAAATAAAATTTAACAAAGATTTATTTATCTATTGTTTTTACTCACGAACGGCCATGTTAAACCATTTGTTTATAAATGTTATGTTTTCACTGATGCTCGTGTTTTACGAAAGCGTGCGTGCAATTTAATTTTTTTTCACAAAAGCTAAATGTTCATACGTAACTCTTAAAAAAAATAAGAACGAAAAGCGGCGATAGAAATGCTTTTTTAGATCGCATTTTAAAAGTTTAAGAACGAAGAACGGCGATAGAAAAACTTTTTTAGATCGCATTTTAAAAGTTTAAGAACGAAAAGCGGCGATAGAAACGCTTTTTTAGATCGCGTTTTAAAAATTTAAGAACGAAGAACGGTGATAGAAAAGCTTCGTTAGATCGCATTTTAAAAATTTAAGAACGAAAAGCGGTGATAGAAACGCTTTTTTAGATCGCATTTTAAAAAAGTTTAAGAACGCAGAACGGCGATAGAAAAACTTTTTTAGATCGCATTTTAAAAGTTTAAGAACGAAGAACGGCGATAGAAAAACTTTTTTAGATCGCATTTTAAAAGTTTAAGAACGAAAAGCGGCGATAGAAACGCTTTTTTAGATCGCGTTTTAAAAATTTAAGAACGAAGAACGGTGATAGAAAAGCTTCGTTAGATCGCATTTTAAAAATTTAAGAACGAAAAGCGGTGATAGAAATGCTTTTTTAGATCGCATTTTAAAAGTTTAAGAATGAAGAACGGCGATAGAAATGCTTTTTTAGATCGCATTTTAAAAGTTTAAGAACGAAGAACGGCGATAGAAAAACTTTTTTAGATCGCATTTTAAAAGTTTAAGAACAAAAAGGGGCGATAGAAATGCCTTTTTAAATCGCATTTTAAAAGTTTAAGAACGAAGAACGGCGATATAAAAACTTTTTTAGATCGCATTTTAAAAGTTTAAGAACGAAAAGCGGCGATAGAAACGCTTTTTTAGATCGCGTTTTAGAAATTTAAGAACGAAGAACGGCGATAGAAAAGCTTCGTTAGATCGCATTTTAAAAATTTAAGAACGAAAAGCGGCGATAGAAATGCTTTTTTAGATCGCATTTTAAAAGTTTAAGAACGAAGAACGGCGATAGAAAAACTTTTTTAGATCGCATTTTAAAAGTTTAAGAACGAAAAGCGGCGATAGAAACGCTTTTTTAGATCGCGTTTTAAAAATTTAAGAACGAAGAACGGCGATAGAAAAGCTTCGTTAGATCGCATTTTAAAAGTTTAAGAACGAAAAGCGGCGATAGAAACGCTTTTTTAGATCGCGTTTTAAAAATTTAAGAACGAAAAGCGGCGATAGAAATGCTTTTTTAGATCGCATTTTAAAAGTTTAAGAACAAAAAGCGGCGATAGAAATGCTTTTTTAGATCACATTTTAAAAGTTTAAGAACGAAAAGCGGCGATAGAAACGCTTTTTTAGATCACATTTTAAAAGTTTAAGAACGAAAAGCGGCGATAGAAACGCTTTTTTTAGATCGCGTTTTAAAATTTAAGAACGAAGAACGGCGATAGAAAAGCTTTTTCAGATGGCGTGTTTAGAACTGTCAAGAACGTCAAAAGTTAGATTTCTTCGGTATATATTGAAATTTAATTTGTTTTCGAAATCTTATCGTGAAGGGAAAAGTCCTGAAAGTAGGGTTTTTCCGTTTGCGCTGTTAAACGTTGCTTTTTATAAGAATACCTTTTAAAAGTTTTGCATGTTAAAAAATATTCTTCGATGATAAAGAATTATTACTAAAAGTTTTAAAAAGTAGCAACATTAGTTTTTTTTAAATATTAAGTGTTATGTTCGTTCTTTTTTCTAAAATAATATATTTCAATAGCCTTCGTGATCTTTAACACTTTTAAACAATAACATGCATGTTACATGTGACAACAAAAGGATTCATCAAATCTTATTGTTTTGACTCGCGCACGACGATAACAATAGAAAGCAATTAAGTTCGTGTGTAAACAAAAGATATGTGAAGGTTCTTTATGTAGACATGAGATCGTTACATGAGGTCGTAAAACTCGCGTACATGTAAAGTTACATGCAGGCGGTACTGTATGCACAACAAATATAAAGAACAGCTGCAACACAAACACATACCTTCAAAATTTGTGCATAAGGCACGCCACTCTCAATTGTGTCTGTAGAAAACCATGCAGCACATCTGGGAATCAACTTCGAATTTAACAAACTTTTTGCACCTTTACGAATGGAAAGCATTTTAATTCTTTTTTTTCTATGAGGTATAAAATCAGTAAATTTTATTCCTTAGAATGTCTACTGATAGGCGATCATTATAGTTGGTAAGGGACTGTCTCCACCATCATTTCACATTTTATACAAATTGAATCAATCATGATTGTTTCAAGGTCGTATCATATTTTTTTAAAATCGATTACAGATCGTTTTAGGAAACAAACATGAAGTGATTGAAAACAAATGTAATTTTTTTTAAGCACAAAAATGATACAAAATGAAAGCGATTGGAAACAATTGGGAAGCGATTTTGAAACTTTTTTTAAAACGAATCTAGAAACAAAATTTTAAAACGAATTCTGAAACAAGTTGTTTCCGCAAAGCAATTAAAAATGTGATGAATTTATTACATGAAAATATTTTTAGACATTCCTTCTTCACTTCAACAGATGTCACAAAAATTTTGGACTGATTGGGAAACTAATGCAAAAAGATTACGAACGATTTTCAATTCAACGAAGCGATTCAAAACAAATTCAGCCCTCTGAATCCATGACGGCATTCAGCTTGCCGTGGTCGACCTCCATGACGGCAAAATTTGGCCGTAGTGGTTTATAGACTGCACAAAAATAAAAGTACTCTTTCCAACTTACTAATCTTGCTAGCTACTTATTTATTTCACCAAACAAGCCTTTGTTAGATCATACCACGCATCAGTCTTTTTCAGAAATATTTAAACTAAGTAACGCGTGCGATGTAAAACGCACATGCAAAGGATGTTACGCGTGCGATGTTGTGCATTCATTTTGCGGTAGAAAAGTGAAATCGTGAACCCCAAACACGATGATCGAGCATCTACGTGTAGCGACTCTCTCAATCTTAACTTCCTTTTCTACATGTTCGAAATAGTATGAATGACTATACTATACTGTCATTTTCATAAATTTATTGATTATTTTTCAGGTCATCACAAGCAATAGGCAAAAATATGCTTTGTTTTCAAATTAAAAAAAATCTTTATCCATGTGGCTTAAATAAAACTTCAAAATTAATTCGGAAAGTTCAGCTACATTTTAACAAAATTTATACAGAAAAAAAAATTATACTGCACGTTTCGTTTTTAAAATTGTTTGAATAACACTTGTGACATAAAGAAAAAAATCCATTAAATTCGGACCTGCTATGGTTTCCAATTGTTTTGTCAAATGAAGAAATTAACTACAATTAAATCCATGATAAAATGTCTGTTCCGCCTGTAAGTGCAGTTTTGCGGACTTGCTTCATCCGTGCTCCGTCTGCGTTCACCTCCGCATTAGTTAAGAACCGCATGGCTGGATTTTTTGTGTAAGACCTCGTTACCAACGACGAAGGGGCCAGGCAAAAGAGATTCATGTCTACGTAGTTCTTTTAACTAAGTCAGGAGTCGGTGAATTAGCTAGGATGATCAGGTTGGCTATGAATAGGCTTGCTCGTGGATTAAAAGGACCAGGGCTATTCAATAATTATGAGATCTGAAAGTGGGGGGTGTCCGACCAAGACGGAAATCTATCGAACGTTTTGTCCGACGAAAGTTCGAAACGAGCTACAGACATGTCCAGTCTCCCCAATAAATTTAATTAGTTAGTTTTGCCGTCGTTAAAATCTTTCACGACGGCAAAATTTTGCCGTCTTGATTTTTGTTTTGTCGTCGAAGCTGACTTAACGGCGGCAAATTTTTGCCGTCGGACATTTTCGCTAATTCAGAGGGCTGCAAATTGAAATGAATTTGAAACAATTTTAATATTTTGTACAAGATTTGTACAAGATCACAGGAAGTGATGTTAACTGTATGGAAAATTGTTAACAGCTGTGGTGTCTAACCACTGCTGGCATAATTCAACAGATAGAATTGATTCAGTGGTACTTTATAGGCAGAATTAAAGGCAAATACATCTCTGACTATTGGGATGCACTCAAAAAATACAATTTATACTCACTTCAAAGACGTTGTGAATGATACAGAATTATCTATGTTTCGGAAAATCATTGAAGGCTTGGTTCCAAAACTTAGTTAAAACAAAATAGAAGTATCTATTAACCCACGCCTAGGTAGGAAATGTTTATTAGCACCCTACAACTGCCTGAGAGCTTTCTGGTGCAAAACTATTTAATTGCGTACCAAAAGAAGTGAGAAATTGTACAAAATGTTTTTAGGAAGCTGCTGGATAGGTTTCTGTCTTCAATTCCACATGAACCCCTTATCATAGGGCTAACAGCAAATAGAAGGGCAGATTCAAAGTCACTTTTACATATGGTTTGGTGTCTGGAAAGATGAGATTGGTGTGTGCCGCTATTTGTCCTTTTATAGGGTGGCATGCAGGTCAAAGAAGACAGTAATTTTGGATGATCATCTTGAAGCATCGCTTTAAAAGCTATCAAAAGTATCAAAAGTAAGTGAGATAGAAAATGTTTTTTCAAAATTTGTTTCAAAATGGTATGAAGTTGAAATGAAATATATAGCTATATGAATTGAAACGATTATTTTGAAAATGATAGTGAAGATAATTCCTAACAATTCTGCTTAGCATTAGTTTTCTCAACAAATTAATTATAAGAACATGTTTACTGGAAAATTTAAATAATATAACAAATATAGCTACCCTACACTGCCTTAAAACAGGACCAATTGCTATGAAAAGGTTGTTGATAGTTGTTTTTGCAATAGGAGCAACAAAATAATGAAACATAACTAACAAAAATTACAGTTAAAAACGATTAGTCTACATGACTTTAAAAGTCAATTTAATTTCTTTGGGTTCCTGAATAATAACACAAGATTGAGCGAGAACAATGTATTTTAATTGGAATGAGGGGATACAGCACATTCCGTATGCACAGCACTAGACTGTTTAAGAAAAATTGGGGGGGGGGGAGGGTCGGAATGCATAAGCCTCTTTCAGATGCCTCTTCATATGCACAACAATTATACCTCATGTCCTGAGTGCAGGTACGCATTAGTATATATATACTTCATGGCTTGAGCTAATATAGCTAAGAAGTAATTTTAAAGTTCGCCATCTAAAAATACTGGATGAGATTTTGGTTTGACAGTTAAAAAAACTATCTAAAACCTACCTAAAAAATTTACCTGCCGTTAGCAATACGCGCACGTTTCTTGCACTGACCTGTTTCTTGGAGGTCTTTGGGCTGGCTACTATTTTATGGTCAGCCTGCATAATCTGTTCCGTACAAAGTTGACCCAGTGTCTGGGGTTGGTCAATTTCTGCGATAGTACAAAGACGGACAATTTTGTACGAAGTTAGTCTTAATTTACAAAAAACTGGGCTCATTTGATAGATATGCTTTTACCAGCTCTGTAACGTACTCTTTTTAAATATAACTTTAAAATATAAAATTAAAATTAAAATAAGGACGAATCATTTTTTTATATTTTGTTTACTTATTTTCTAATTCGCTGCGCTCAACCAGTTGTTTTATTGTTTCAAGATTCTGAATTAAATCGCTATTGAATTGATGTTTTTTTGCTGCTCCGAGAGACGTTTTTGCAATTTTTTTAATCCAGTGGCTAGCCTCTTTTTCAGATTTCCGTTCTGTTCCTGGAATTTACGGCCAAAGAAGTTAGTTAAATGTTGGAGTATGTCAGGTTCAGCGTTATTTGCGTCCATTGACAGTCATTTTGAAAGAATTGTGGACAAACAGTTTTAATGTTTACGGTTTAAGAACTTATTGACATGGAGCGCTTTCATGCCTTGCACGCCCTTTAAAAACTTAAAACCATGTTAAATAAATTCAATTCTCTTTTCTCAAAATTCGCCGCTGTACAAAGATGGTCAGTATTGGTCATTTTAGCGGCTACCGAATAAAGCCCCGGCATCGTATATTGAATGACAATGTACGGAACAGTCTATCCCGTCCATCCCGTCTGTCTGGTCTGTCTGACTATCTTTTTTTTTTTTTATAGTACCTAGTTCCCAGGGCTATGAACCTAAAGATCGTGTCATTTTAACATGAAACCAATGATAATTATGGTTGGCGAAACAATCTGTCGCACGCTTTTTTATTAGCAACGTTTTTTAACCAACATCAGGCACTGAATTAGGCTTTGAATTAGATTTCAACCACTTCCATAGCTCCACTCCAGGGGCTGTGATTCTCTCTATTTATATCACGCAGGAATCTATAATCTACCCTAATCTTCCTGCTGGATTAGCTAACTAGCTGGCGTATACCGTCCTAATTACGTGATTATCTAAACAAACATCTCTGGCGACGATCTGGCAACTCCGCTCGCCACATGACGTCATGGTTTTGACTATAAACCAACTCTAGAAACAACTTTGCAAAAGTACTGGTAAAAGTGGCCGTTTGCGCAAGGTCAAACAAAAAAGAAATATATCAAAACGTCTTATTTCTGTGATTTCGTGATGTGTTTTTTTCAATGTGAGACCCACTGGAATTTTTGTAAAGTCTACTTTATGATTAAAATTGTTCCAAACTTGGCGACTTGTCTCAGATGGAGCTAGTAGCTGCTTTAAACATCTGCATGTACCTTTTTCTGATGCTCAAAAAACAGACGTGACAAAACTACAAGGGTCCTGACTCGCTGGAAACGCTGCAAAAACCACGGGGACTGTCGGACGACTTCCCGGCAATTTAAAAATGTATATATTATCACGGCTTCGCGGCTCGTCCGCCATTATTGTTATTCTAGCCCTTACGCTCTAGGACATTTCTTCACGAAGATACTTCACGAACGACACACGTGTTATCTTTATATCTTGTACATGGTGCTGCGAGTTTGTTAGTTCTTAAAACTACTTATTACCTTTACGACGCTTGATACAGACGAACCAAGTCCAGAAAGGTAAAGCTACAATTTACAAACATTTTCAACAAACATATTCATGATTTTCGTTTACATCGCATCATTGACATTTCTGCTAACTGAACAAGGCGGTCAGTCCAAACTTTGCATACATACATTCCAGAAATACTGCTAGCTGCTTTTGTTTTCCCTGGACGTTATTTATCACCGTCACACGAGTTGTGGGATTTCTACAATACAAAACACTGGTTTTTCCCACATTTTTATCTTGAACATTTCCACCTCAAGATATACCCACCGCTAGAAGCCGACATCCTTGTTTTTTCCGAACGTTACTAGTTCGTACGGCTGCCAATATGGACACAAACGCAGACCCTGAACCCGCGACCAAGCAGACGCAACGACCGCTGCCATGACTGCTGTAATCCAAATGCAAAGACAACAAATGGCAATGCAGGAACAGATGGCATAGCTAATGTCTAAGCTCGTCCCAGAGTCACCTCCTGTACCCAATGCAACCGGTCACTGCTCAAAACCAAATCGTCTGCTGATGGCACCGATAGCAAATGGCACATATTTATCGACGCGTGGAACCGATACAAGAAAATGGCACGTTTGATCGATGGACAGAGTATATGCAATGAAATAAGATCGGCATGTGATGCGAATGTGAACGAGATGATATTCAACTTTGTTGGACCGGATGCCCTCAACATTGCCACTGAAGAAGAATTGCTGGCAAAACCGTACACCCAGAGGTTTATCGCCAACAATTCTTCACCATGCGTCAAAGCGACGGTGAATCAATCACGCATTTCATTTCCCGCCTTAAGTCACAGGCCATGTAATTGTGACTGTGCCGATGCCCAATGCAGGACGTCATACTCTGAAACATGATCATGTCTCAAGTCATAGCAGGACTATACAACTCCTCATACCGCACTAAAATCCTTGGCGAAACGGCATCAATAACATCCTTACAACGAATGACTGAGCGACTACTGATACTCGAATCCACAGCGCAAGCAACAGAACATTTCAAGCCTAGTCCTCAGACTTTCTTAGAAGTGGCACCAATTAAATCTGATTACCTACGCAAGAAACTTCAAACTCGCCGTCCACCACCGCCGAATTGACCACAAAATCAACAACCTAAAAAAGGAAGTGACAGGTGCAGAGGATGTGGAAGACCTAGGCATCCTAAAGGAAGAGACCAATACCCCGCCCAGGGACAAAAATGCCATAGTTGTGGGAAACTTAATCACTTCTCCAATGTTTGTCAGAGTACCAAGGTGGGGGCAGTTCAAGATTATGTTAACCCAGTCAACGACGAGGCATTGTTTATTTCCACAAACTCTTTATGACTAGACAACAGCACCTCACAGAGAATGGGACGGCACAACTATCGTTCCTGTAAAACCAGCACCACAGCCCACTCTGTTAGCCCGGATATCGATCAATAATGACGCCCATCAGAAGTTGCGCAGGAATGTTTCATGTATATCAAAAACGTGCACCGCTGGTATAGAACTTTTGTCGAATTTAAATCTCAGAACAAACCAGCTAATCAACACCCAACACTGCCTACGAGCCGTTAACAACGATCGCTTAAAAGTCAAGGGTGCTGTTATAGCGGACAAATCTGTTAACAACAAAACCACGACTGAGCTCGTCTACATATGCGAGGACGTCAATGGTTTGTTCTTTTCTCATCTGCTCTAAAGAAATTGAACATCATCTAATGGGAGTTTCCTAACCAACATGTAGTGAGTAGTGTCAACACCCACAATGTCATCGTCCCACACAAAGAGTCAACTGCTGCATGTGGTTGTCCCGCTCGCTCATCGTGTCCACCTATTCCGGACCAGATACCATACCCTGCAACACCGGAATACAGGGAAGATATTGAGCGATAGATAAAAGAAAACTTCGCAAGCAGTGCATTTAATACATGCAGCCATCAAAGCATACAAGCAATGACTGGAGATCCTCTCAAGATATCGTTTTTGCCCGATACCACCCCTGTTGCCTGCCACAAGCCAATACCAGTGCCACATCACTTGAAAGAAGCAGTGAAATGGCAGCTAGACGAGGACGTTGCCCTGAAAATCATCAAGCCTGTCCCTACCGGCACTCCAACTACATGGTGCTCTCATATGATCACAGTACCAAAGAAAGATGACACTCCTAGAAGAACAGTTGACCTTCAACATTTAAATGCAGCAACCAGAAGGGAAACCCACCACACTCAGTCACCTTTCGATGTTGTCAGTGTTGTTCCAACTAATACCAAGAAAACCACCCTAGATGCATGGAATGGTTACCATAGTGTAATGCTCGACAAAAGTGCACGCGACGCTACCACATACATCACAGAATGGGGGAGGTACTGCTATACCTTCCATGCATCCAATGATGGCTACACAAAGAAGTTCAATGACATTACTAAGGACATCCCTAGAGTAAAACGAATCGTTGATGATTCTCTTCTATGGGACAAGGATATCGCTTCCGCTTTTTGGCACACAATTCGCTACAGTACAGTCCAGATGTAAGCGTACGCGTACGCTCAACTTTAAAAAACAATTGCTTTCATTCAAAAACACAATAGGATAGCGAGTTCCTTTCAAATCACGTTAGGGAAAATAATTGCTTTGTGTTAAAAACAAAAGCATAGCAAGAAACATTGTTTATAAACAATACTCTACGCGAGAAAAATTAAACACGAAGGCCATTGAATTCTTATTTTTTTTAACAATGAAACTAACTAAAGTAACACGATTTTAAATATATTTTAAAAACACCAGCTCTTTTAAAAAAAAAAAATGGTCTAAATATTTAAAAAAAAACTAATTTGGCTACTTTTTAAAACTTTTAGTAATATTTCTTTATCATCGAAACATAATTTTTAACATGCAAAACTTTTAAAAGTTCTTCTTCTAAAAAGCAACGTTTAACAACGTAAACGGAAAAACCCTACGTTCGGGACTTTTCCCTTCACGATAAGATTTCGAAAACAAATAAATTTCAATACTGAAGAAATAAATCTAAAAATATAACTTTTGACGTTATTGACAGAACAAAATTGTGAAAACATTTTGTTTTTTAAATTTTAATACCGAAGAAAGAGTCTAAAAATATAACTTTTGACGCTCGTTCTTAAATTTTTAAAATACACGATCGAAAACAGCTTTTCTATCGCCGCTTTTCGTTTTTAAATTTTTAAAATGCGATCTAAAAAAACATTTCTATCGCCGTTTTTCGTTCTTAAACTTCTAAAATGCGATCTAAAAAAGCATTTCTATCGCCACTTTTCGTTCTTAAATTTTTAAAATGCGATCTAAAAAACATTTCTATATCGCTGTTTTTCGTTCTCAAAACTTTTAAAACGCGATCTAAAAAAGCTTTTCTATCAAAATTAAAGTTTCAATCTTTGTTAAAATATAATTATTTCTATCGCTTAGGAGCTTTATTTAACCCGCGCAACCAACAATGCCTTTATCGCTAGTTTATTTAGTTTCCACGCAAAACTTTTTATTTACCTTATAGTCAGAAATTTTCGCGACAACTAATTTTCGCGATTTTCGCGATTTTTGGGCATTTTCGCGAAATTAAAATGCCGCGAAAAAAATTTAATTGACGAAATCGCGAAAGTAAAAACCGCGAAATATTTTCTTTTTTTCTTCATTTTTTAGACTCCACAGGGTAGCAGACGTAAAATTTTCGCAACAAAATAATTCTGGTGATACCCAGTTTGATAAAACCCGGGAAAATTAAGGAAGAAATGCACTTTTAAACACAATTTTAGAAGGCGGTTTGCCTGTTAACCTAAATGGCATTTTGTGTTATATATCGATCTCCTTTTTTATGAAATTTCCTCTTTTTTTTAACTTTCCTGTCTAACTCTTACACCTATGAAACCTCTTCAGTTTTAATTCTTTTATCCCTCTAGTGACATTCCTAACCAGATACCAAAGGCCAGAAGAGGTCGGAGGACATGGGTCTAAAAGACAGTATGGGATTTCTTTTCGACATTTTCCTTAACGTCAATGCCATTATTTAGGCAAACGCCGAGGCGAGTTTGAAAGGTTGTACTATCCCCCCTTGATCAAAAATAAAGGTTCTTCCGCTACCTTATTGATTATAACATTGACCTTTTATGAAAAAAAGCTTCCTTTTACAGATGTCATTATTAGAGTAGAAAAACGTACTTAAAAATCATATTTTGTTTTTCCTCCACTCCGTAACTCTATGAAATTCGCGAAAATTAAATGTCGCGAAAAAATTTCAAGGCAACGAATCGCGAAAATAAAAATCGCGAAATTGTCCCAAAATTTTTATCGCGAAATTAAAATGTCGCGAAAATTTCTGACTATAAGGTAATAAAACTATTAAACAATGGCTCTTCGTGTCACATTGATAGAGTTGATAACATTTGCAATTATGCTATTGGAAATGATTATGTTCACACTATCTAACAATAGTTACGCGCAGTTATAATAAGCTATTTTTTCTTCAAGAATCTTTTGTTTATTACGCGCAGGTTAATGACTTACAAGACTCGCAAGATAATTAATAAGAACAAAAGACAAACAACTACCGCCTCCGAGAAAAAGGTGTGAAACTTGAGCGTACGCGTACGCTTACATCTGGACTGTACTGTATATCAAATTATGTGCAGATAATGGTGTAGTTTTCAACCCAAAGAAGTTCGAATTTGCCAAAGATACTGTTGAGTTTGCTGGATTTGATATCTCCCAGGAGGGATACCGACCTAATCTTAAACTTATGGATGCTATCATAAATTTTCCATCTCCAAAGAATATTACAGGTCTTAGATCCTGGTTCGGACTTGTCAATCAAACGTCGTATTCATTCGCTCAAGCCCCTATAATGTCACCATTTCATGATCTGCTAAAACATGATGGGAAATTTTATTGGGACGATCAACTCGAACAATTATTTCAGTCCTCTAAATCAGAAATCTTAGATAGCATTCGAAACGGTGTACACACATTCCAAGTCAACCAACAAACGTGCATTAATACAGACTGGAGCAAGAATGAAACAGGGTTCACGTTGTCCCAAAAACATTGTGAATGTCCATCTGTCAACCCACTATGTGGCGATGGACATTGGAAGATATGTTATGCTGGATCCCGATTTACAACCCCCTTAGATAGCATTCGAAACGGTGTACACACATTCCAAGTCAACCAACAAACGTGCATTAATACAGACTGGAGCAAGAATGAAACAGGGTTCACGTTGTCCCAAAAACATTGTGAATGTCCATCTGTCAACCCACTATGTGGCGATGGACATTGGAAGATATGTTATGCTGGATCCCGATTTACAACCCCCTTAGATAGCATTCGAAACGGTGTACACACATTCCAAGTCAACCAACAAACGTTCATTAATACAGACTGGAGCAAGAATGGAATAGGGTTCACGTCCCAAAAACATTGTGAATGTCCATCTCTCGACCCACTATATGTGGCGATGGACATTGGAAGATATGTTATGCTGGATCCCGATTTACAACCCCCGCAGAGAGCCGCTACGCACCAATCGAGGGTGAGGCCCTAGCTCTTCTCTTTGCATTGGAATCCTGCAAAATATTCATAATGGGATCTCATAATCTAATTGTCACAGTCGACCACAAACCTTTGGTTCGCATCTTCAACAACCGTAGCCTGAAAGACGTATCTAACCCGAGACTCTTGAAAATTAGAGAGAAGACACTAATGTTCCAGTTACATGTCATCGCCATACCTTGTAAAAGAAACAACGGCGCTGATGTGATGTCACGCGCACCCACAACTTCATCACAATTACCGTCAAGCCACAATGCAATCGAAGAAGATATAGTCGCTGCAATGCACGCCCGACTCGACGATAGCTTATCCATCCCAAATATCTCCCATCGCGCGACTGCCGACCCAGTTTATCAGGAACTGGAACACACGATTGCTACTGGCTTTCCTGATCGCAAAGATGACTTGCCACCGTATCTCAAAGAATTTTGGAGCATGAGGGACGACCTGTACACCATTAATCATCTTGTTTTCATAGACGGGAGGATATTAATACCTTCAGCACTCTGCCAGCCTATGCTTGACCAATTGCATATTGGCCATCAAGGGGTGAACGCCATGAAGGCAAACGCAAAGAGGGGGTTTTTCTGGCCGAGAATGTCAGCTCAGATTCAAAATAGACGGGATCAGTGCAAGCGATGCAACGAAATTACCCCGTCGAACAGAAATGATATGCCGACAGAGCCCAATTTTCCAGTGTATCCATTCCAACATACTGTCGCTGACCTCTTCCATATGGTCGGGCGAATGTACATCGTTTATGCCGAACGATTCTTCAGATGGACCGAAGTTGCTGCGACCAAACCTGATGCATCAGCGTCAACAATCATCACAATACTCAGACAATATTTCACAAGTTTTGGTGTACCAGAAGAAATTTCGACAGATGGTGACCCGCCCTTCAATTCACACGACGTCAACACCTTCTTGCAATCCTGGAATGTCTCCCACCGTACCTCATCTGTTGGATATCCACAGAGTAACGGACGTGCTGAAGCAGCCGTAAAAATAACCAAACGTATTTTCACGACTAATGTTAGTCCGTCTGGATCACTCGACACAGATGAAGTCAGCAAATCTCTATTATTATACCAGAACACCCATGCACCTGATATGGGCGTGTCTCCTGTGGAGCACCTGTTTGGACGATACACACAGTCTATCGAAAACAAGCAGACTTCGCCGTTATGAGAGCTGCATGTAGGGGACCCAGTTTCTCTCCAGAACCAGACTGGT
Organism: Hydractinia echinata; assembly: GCA_030067915.1. Taxonomy (NCBI): domain Eukaryota; kingdom Metazoa; phylum Cnidaria; class Hydrozoa; order Anthoathecata; family Hydractiniidae; genus Hydractinia; species Hydractinia echinata. The sequence continues at coordinate 761,980 of JASGCC010000121.1, forward strand.
AACCAATCACTACGATGGCAAAAGACCAGAATCATAGCCGAAGCACTGCCCCATCAACAATACCGGGTTGTAGTGGATGGAAGTCGCCGCACAACACTCAGAAACCTGCCCGAATGCCGACAAACAGATATCGTTGAGCCTTCACCACCCCTGACAGACACTCCCAACGAAACAGTCAACGTCAATCCATCTGCGACCAATCCTGTGCCAGACTCTGCTGACATCCAGCACAACGATACTGAGCAACACGGAGCACCGCCGACTAACTGCTGGTGAAACTCCTCCTCGTAAATCAACACGATTGAGGCAGATGCCAGTACGATTCCAGGACTATGTATTGAACTGAACAGACAGCTGAAGTGATATGTTTATTTTTTAAGATATGTTTAGTTATATATTTCTCCAAAAAAAAAAGAAAAAAAAAAGGACTTGTATATATTATCACGGCTTAGGGGCTCGTCCGCCATTATTGTTATTCTAGCCCTTACGGTCTAGGACATTTATTCACGAAGATGCTTCACGAACGACACACATGTTATCTTTATATCTTGTACAAAAAAAACCTTAAAATTTAGCCCGGAGAAACCCGAATCAACCCGAAACAACATTACCATGTATAATTTATTCTTTTAATGTCGAGCAGTGGTAGTGAAAGAGTTCTGAAAAAAAATGTTTTTATATCATTTATTCGATAAATAGCTGTAATAAAATCCCACAAATAATAAACTGAGAGTACAACGACAAAATAGCACCTTCCTTCCTCTCCACAAAAATTTGGGCGCCCTCACATATACAGCGCTTTCAGCGAGTCGGCACCCTCTTGGAAAACTTGGTGATGCGAATTACCACAAGTCCTGGAGTATTAAATGCTCATTTTTTTAATCACACAGAGCCTATATATAGAAGAATTCCTTTCTATCCCTATTTTGCCACCGTTGAAATGATAGAAAAAATTCAATCATTTTATCTACAAAAGATAGCTCTTTGTATAATTCACTACAAAAACTGAAGAAATTCTGCTACTCCACTTTACCATCTATCAAACATAATAAGCAGTAATTAATTAAATAAAACTGAAAAACCGCCTCTTTATAAGTTTATAAGTGTATTCTGACAATAGGTTATACAACCTCTTGGGTCAGCTCTAAATAATTACGATAATGTCAGTATATAATATAGTACAGTAAATATTAAAAAAGAAATAAAAAAGTAAATAGGGTAAAATATTACGCGTAAATTAGGATCAGTTTATACAATTACCTTCAGATCAAACTCATTAAAGTTGCAAATGAATTGAATGAAATCATTCCACAATTAAAATTACCAATTGAAAAATGTTCTAAAAAACAAAAAGTAAGCAGATCACAAAACTGTTACTTTTCAGACATAAGAAAGTTAACCTTCTGCCTTCTTCTTTCCTTTTTTTTTAGTTTTAACTATTGACTAAAAACACTACTGGTGAGTATAATGGTAAAAAATGGCAATTGTTTTTGTGTATTTATTCATCATCATCATCATTCTCGGCTTAACGTCCGTTTTCCATGCTAGCATGGGTTGGACGGGGTATATTAATGACCCTCTTCCAATCTGATCTAGACTGTGTTAGATCTAAACTCAACTTCCTCTGTATCAAGTCTGTCCTTATAACCTCCTGCCCAGGAACTATCAAGTCTATTGTCCTGTTGTTATGGTATCCTGTGGTTGCATATACTGTTGTTGATTTTCTTCTGCACCCTAACACTAACACACCCAAACCTAACACTGATCACAATCACTTTCAAAATAAAATGGCCTTCATCATCATGTTTCTTTCCCGGCATGTCCAGGCCACGAGAATCCTAGATTGATTTTTCAAAAAAATTGGGCAGAGTGATTGATTTGTTATGCGTGATCAGTCAAAACAAAGTCGGTCAAAGTATGTTGCATGTGTTTTTTGTACTTGGTGAGTGGAATCGGCAATTAAGATCACAGGGGTTCTATATTTAAAATGGCGTATCAAAATAATAGTACATTCATTTTGATCACTTAATTTATTTATTTTAATGAAATAATTAAATCAAAGTAATAAAATTATTTTAAGAAATAAATTAATTTGAATTTTTTATAAACAATAATGAGGTTTTTGATTCACCTTTTAAAAAATCATGGAAAGATCAAAGGAATATCGGTAACCCTTCTGCGCACAAACAGACAGAATAGGCTTTTATTATGAAAATAATTAGATGAAAAACATTAAAATTTTCTGAGGAAACAAAGTAGAACTAAGAAATAATTTTCTGAGGAAACACAGTAAAACTTAGAAATAATTTTCTGAGGAAACACAGTAAAACTAAGAAATAATTTTCTGAGGAAACACAGTAAAACTAAGAAATAATTTTCTGAGGAAACAAAGCAAAAGTAAGAACTAATTCTCTAAGGTCACAAAATTAAAAAATAATTTTCTGAGGAAACAGAAAGCCTGAGGTCATGGGTTAAAAACATGTGCAATTAACACTTGTGTTTCTTATGTGTTTCTTATGTGTTTCTTATGTGTTTCTTATGTGTTTCTTATGTGTTTCTTATGTGTTTCTTATGTGTTTCTTATGTGTTTCTTATGTGTTTATGATTAAATTTAAAGCAACCAATAAACTACTACTGCTGTTTTTCCTAAAGTAAAATTTTATAATTAAAAAAAATTCTTATCAAGCAACAGTTGCTTAACACTTTTACTGCTGAAACTTTAAGTGCCGGGATAAAGCTTATTAAAAAACTTTCATCTTTAAGGTTGAAAGTAATTTTTTTTATGTTTACTATTTTGCTTTTTTGGTAAATTTAAACATGTAAAAACAAACAAGTACATATTTTCCATAAACTTCAAGCCTATTTTTCCCTTACCCTTTTTTAGGAGCCCTGAAAATTTATAAAATTACTTTGTCAATGTTCTGGATATTTGGTCAGTTGCAGTTAAAACGAACTATAGTCTCAGCATCGTATAAAGTTGTTTCTGATATAGAAAACAACAATCCAGGGTTTATGCATCTGCTGTAGCAAACCCTTGGAACGAAGTCGTTATCCAAGTATCCAAGTAACCAAGACCTAAAATCACCAATTACAAACTTGTAAATATGCACTTTTTTTAACAAGAATTTCAGGGCTGAATGTTAGCTTGGTTTTTTACATACATGTTGACACAGCCCAGTCATTCTTTTCAAAACTTAAACTTTCTTGTAGACCGTTTTTTAACAAAAAATGTATATATATATAGAAATTATAAAAGAAAAAATAACCAATACCCCATCACCCTGGTTTTATTTGAAAGTTTATCTGGGATTGAAGGTGACACAGTTTCTTTCTTCGCACCAAAGCTATACATGAAAACATGCACCCTGTTAAACTCCTTGGTTTGTTTTTTCATGGGAGGTGAGTTTCAATTTTGATTCATGTTTAATTTAAATTCATGCATATGTTATCATCTTAGATTAAGTTATAAAACATGGATATTGAAGAAAAACTTGCTTCATACTATAAACAAATGAATCGTCATTTTCAAAACCATGGAAGAACAAAAGACTTCACAGGACATTCATCTAAGGTATCATGAGTACTGCTATTTTTTGTCTCGGAAATTTTTTTAAGGGATGTTTTAAATGTTATGTGTATATATGTTATGGGGAATATGATCAATTGGAAATTATGCATATTCCCTGTGTGTTATGCCCAAGGGTGAGGGTTGGGGCTATTGTTATTATGCATAATAACTGGTTATAATCCCTGCAACATATATATTATTGTAAGGTTTTACGAAGTTGCTAAACAAGTCCATTACACTTCCTTGAAAGGGTCTTATTTTTAAGATGTATGGTACTTGTATATGGTACATTGTCATTGTCTAATTATTGTGTTTTAGAGGGCACAAATAATAGGCAAAACCTATACTGTTATTGTTTTAAAATATCGCTTCTGATTGCATCATGTAATTGCTGCCATATTTTCTGGTATTATAACCCACAAACTGCCTCAAACTTTTGTACCTTTTTCCGTATCATTATGCAAAAGCTGACTAAAATCAACAAGAACAAAATATGACATTGTTTATTCTCCATACAATCCCATTTTGATAGTTTTAGAACAAAACGGTAAAAGCTAGAAACATTGACATGATGTTTATGTTTATTTAAACATTTTTGGGTAATTTTTCCCTACTGTTGAAGCCAATTTCCACGATTTTCAAAATTCTGAAGTGATGTATGAAATATAATGGATTTTCCGGACTTCATGTAATTGTATTTTGACGGTTTAAAACAAAATAATGGTGTTTTCTAAGCCCCCTACGATCACATTTTAATGAATTAAAAAAACTATACATTGAAGCATCATACAATTGTATGTTGATGGTTTTAGAACTGCATTGTTTAAGAGTCTAATTATTGTATTTGCTTTTAGAACAAGATAATGTTACTTTCAGTCTTCATACTAATGAATTTGGAATGAACTTTGCATAAAATTTTTAATTTGATTTATTTTGAATTAAGTTTAGTGATAATAGTGCAATTAGGATAAACAAATTTTGCATAAACAAACGAACATGTTACAATTTTGGGATAAAGATATTATCCTCCTACTTTATTTCAAAATAACAAACTTTTGATACAAGCTTTACAATTTCGAAAAACATCATTCATATTAAAGATAAAATGATATAAAAGATTTAATAAATGGATACAAAGTTTGTGGTCTGAAGTATACAATTTATGTACGAAACACAGACCATTCTGTGAGAGGCATGTGATTTCATGCGCACACACACATAGAATAGTTGGAGTTTCATTGCATGCACAAATCAGTTTTTTTGCAAAAGCTCTTTAAAATTATTGAAATTATGAAAAAAAGGAACGATTTAAGAAGGTTTTTCAATCCATGCCGTTGACTTAAATTAAATCTTTTTTTTTTAAACCCATTTAATCTGTTTGTTTTAACTTGTAGCTGCACTAGTGATTAAATATTAAAATTAAAAAGTTGGCATTATTTAAGTTCCATTCAGTAGCGTTTTTAACCAACAAGCTTTATACATTCACCTTCACATGATTTCACGAGGAAGTAAGGACAATATTTTTCTTCGTACATTCATCTTATGGAGACTTTTCAGCATTATTTAACCTCAAATATAGCTGAAATAATATATAAATAAAAGATTGTGGCAAAAACAGAATATTCTTTAGGTAGTGATTTTCATGATCCATTGTTAACGGTGTAAAAACAAGGTTTATTAAATATCATTATTGGTGGTTGTTCCGTTATTTATTTTAAATTTATTTTAGTTTTTGCCCCACAAGCAGCAACACAAATTTATTTGTTTGTTTGTTTGTTTATGAATTTTTTATACAGGATAAGAATTTCAATTTTTATATTCATATACAGCCACAGAGAATCAAAAATCGTTTAAGTTAAGGAGACTTTGAGTAATAGAGAGTTTGAAAATTTAGAAAGGTTTTTCTCTGTTATGTAGGATGGTAACAAAATCTTTCTCCGTTCAGGATACAATCTCTACCTTATTACAGTTTAATGAAGAACTGAAAAACAAAATGTTTTAGCATAATAATTTATTCTTTTAAAAAGAAATCAGGAATCGCAGTTTGCTTTCTGCTCGACGTTTTGTCCCAGCAACAGACGCCATGATTATAAAATTTCAAAACGATAGGATAATGTTTAGGTTTTGTTCGAATGACATCCACTGATTGGAACATTCTCACTTCGTAACATAAAGAACCATTTGTGGACAGCTCTGTTGACTTGTTCATATTTTTCTGGCTTGACTCATTTTGATAACTGCCCATTGTTAAACTGCTTGAATGTTTTTTCTTTGTTTTTTTTCAACGTTGATAATGTACTGACAGGTACTCCGGAAAGGGCAGCAACATTTTTTGGAACAGTTCCTTTCTCCAACTCTTTTAAAGCTTTGTATTTAATTTTGCAGGACTTGTTTTCTGCTCGACATTTTGTCCCAGCAACAGATGCTATGATTATAAAATTTCAAAACTGATAGAATAATTGTGAACACTCATTCGAATCGGTTAAGACCCCATTCACGTCAAATAAAAGCAAAAAAGGCTGCTTATCTCATTGGAATCATTTAAAGTCCTTAGATACATGTTGCGTGGTTCGAGTTATAGAGAGAAAATACGCCAAGGGACAAAAAATGGTTCAAGTTGTTGAGGTTCGAGTAAAAGAGTTTTTTGAGAGAGTTTATTAGGAAATCTCCGCTGTGCCAGCAAAATTGTTTGAGTTAAGGAGAGATTTAAGTAATAGAGGTTCAATTTATAGAGAGTCCACTGTATACATATATCAATTATATCAATATTTGTGATGTTTAAAAAATAAAACCGTAAATATAATGTATTAAAACATTTAATGTGAATAAAAATTGAAGGGTAAAGTTAATAAGTAAAAGAAATCTAAGAAGCAAATTTAGTACAACGAATAGTTAAAATATCAAAAGTGTCAAAGAAATTAATATATAGGCTGTTCTACTTACGAGTTGTATATGGATTAAAAATTCCTATCCTGCACATCACTGGAACTTACACTTTGCTTGTTCCTTCTATGAAACAGCAGTTCCTGTCCACACACAAAATTATTGATGCGTGTGATCCACTGCATTCCTACTAAAAATCTTACAAAATGGCCTATTGAGACAGTCCCTTATTATGCAGTTTTATATTTTTATGGACCCTTAAGTTGACCAAAATAATACGATTTCTGTGCCAGTCCCATGTTTTTATTGTTTACATTACTGTCTTTAAATTTTAAACTTAAGGCCCAGTCTTAATTTGGTTAAACAGTCATATACGTTGATTAAGCTAGATAGATGAAGCGTCACGCACCAAGTGAAATTTTTATTTGCAGAGCATTCATGGATACTATCCAAAAACTAATGTAAATTCTTACCTTTTACTCATTTTTAGGTTCATTCTGTTGGCTGGAATTGCAATGGTCGATACCTTGCATCATGCTCGTTCGATAAAACAGTAACCATATTTACACTTGATAAAGATAGACTGGTAGGAGTTATTATCAGTTTTAAATGAACATGCTTCTAAGTATCATGCAAGTTAAGTTGTGCTAGGTTACATAAGCGTAATTGAGGAAAAATATGCTTTTTCTTTAGCTGAAAATATGAAATAATATGAAATAGACATGACATGTATATTTCACGAACCATTTCTACAAATGTGGTAAAGGATTTTTTCCTGCTGCAAATAATGCCAAAGAACTAAAAAAACAAAATTTTTACCAAAATGCAATCCAATTTGAACAAAGTCCATAATTTAGTTCAACTACATAAAAATACGTGTTAATTTAATTCCACATTTTTTTTTTGTATTTTCCTTTTGTTGCTTGCGTACCAAAAGTTACAGCATCACAGTGAAAGAAATTTACGGTCGTTGATTTATTAGGGACGATTTTTAAAGTTTTTACTTGTGCTTATGTCATAGTGAATCAATGTCTATATGCAACGTGAAACTGTAAATTTTGTGCAAAACTTTATCATGCATTCTGCTTCTCACCACAATTCTTTTGTTGTTATTTTTTCTTGCAAGAACCTATAAATAAAATGAAGCATTTTTTTCATGCAGTCAAAAGAGCAAACAATGAAAGGTCACAGTGATAGCGTTGATCAACTCTGTTGGCATCCAACTAATGGTAACTTGCTGGTTACTGCATCAGGAGACCGAACTGTTCGTGTCTGGGATGCAAGAGGTATGGTTTTTACAGGATGGTCTAAATCATTAGTTGATTATGAGAACACATTTTTGTCTTAGCTGCCTTTTCTATTTTTTATAGCCTAGAAGTATTATTTATTCCCTGTGATATCTGTATGTTCCTCAATTTTCATCATTCTCGGCTTAACGTCCGTTTTCCATGCTAGCATGGGTTGGACGGGGTATATTAATGACCCTCTTCCAATCTGATCTAGACTGTGTTAGATCTAAACTCAACTTCCTCTGTATCAAGTCTGTCCTTATAACCTGCTGCCAAGTCTTTCTCGGTCTGCCTCTGGGCTTTGCCCCAGGAACTATCAAGTCTCTACACTTTCTTACCCAATTATCCTCCTCCATTCTTTCCAAGTGCCCCAGCCAATTCAATCTTCTTATCTGGATAACATCTTTAATTCTACGGAGACTTAGCCTGCTTCTTAGCTCATCTGAACTCTTTCTGTCTCTCAGACTGGCGTTACACATCCACCTAACCATTCTCATATCATTCCTTTCTAAACGGTCAAGATCTTCCTGCTTCACTGCCCATGTCTCACTACCGTACAACATAACACTTCTTACACAGGCCTCATACAACCTACCTTTTACCTCAATTGACAGGACTCTGCTAGTCAACAAAGGAAGTAACTCTCTGAACTTTTTCCAAGCAGAACCTATCCTGCAAGTAACACTTCTTCCAACACCCCCTTCACTGCCCAACATATCACCTAAGTAACAGAAGTTCTCAACTATCTCTAACGAGCCACTGTTGTACATCATTAAAGCTGGAAATATTTCGTTCTCTATAATCTCACCTTTGCAACGCTTGCATACAAACTGAATGTCAGCTCTTAACCTTCCACTAATACTACTGCACTTCTTATGTACCCAATGCTTGCAAGTCTGACAAAAAATTGAGTTACTACCAACCCCTTTCCTGCAGACTCCACAAGGCCACTTTCCAACTACAAGGTCACACTTGGCTGCAATGCTACTAATCATGACTTTAGACTTTGCTGTGTTTACCTTTAGCCCTTTCTCTTCTAGTCCTTTCTTCCACTTCTCAAACTTTTCAACTAATTCTTCCATCGACTCTGCTATGAGAACCAAATCATCTGCATACAATAACTCCCATGGACAACCTGTTCTGAACTCCATCGACAGCGCTTCTAAGACTAGAAAAAACAACAAAGGACTAAGTACAGAACCCTGATGTACACCAACATTTACACTAAATTCATCACTAAGTGAATCGTTAATCCTGACACGACTTCTAGCATTGCTGTACATAGACTGTACCATCGTAACTAGCCACTCATCCACACCTAATTTTCTCATAGCCCACCAAATAACTTTACGTGGCACTCTATCAAAAGCTTTCTCTAAATCTACAAAGGCAAAATAGAGATTCTTTCTCTTTCCTAAATACTTTTCCTGAAGCTGTCTGAGTAAAAATATTGCATCTGTAGTGCCACGCCCTGGAACAAAACCAAATTGCATCTTATCTATATCAATCCTTTCTCTAAGTAACTTATCAATCACTCTTTCAATAACTTTCATTACTTGATCAACCAACTTCAAACCTCTATAGTTACCCCTTTCTAATGCATCACCCTTGCCCTTGAAACAATTCACTATTACACTCGACTGCCACTCACTCGGAATAGCACCATCCTTTATAATCTGGTTAGCAAGACTTGTAATAAGCTCAACTCCAATATATCCAGATGCTTTTACCATCTCTGCAACAATACCTGATACTCCTGCAGCCTTACCAATCTTCAATTTCCTAATAGCCTCCACTACCCATTCTATCTTGATCTGCATAGCTGGCCCTTCTACAACATCATCATCAGACAAATTATCCTCATCCCAATCAAACTCAGTGTTAAGCAACCTCTGATAATAATTCTTCCAAGCTACCCTTTTCTCCTCCTCTGTGCTAGCCAAAACACCTTCATCATTACGTATACACTTCTCACCTACAACATCTTGATTAGTCTTCTTCATTTGCTTTGCTATCTTGAATACCTCATTGCGCTGGTCTTCCCTTCTTAACACATCTGCAAATCTGTTTCTCTCTGCTTCTGATTTTGCCTTATACACTGCTGTACGAGCACGACGCTTAGCTTCTAAGTAAATATTTTTACTACCACCTGACTTCCACTCTTTCCAAAGTTTCCTCTTTTCCTTTATACACTGGTCAACCTCATTATTCCACCACCAGGTCTGTCTATGTCTAGCTGGTCCTTTCGTCCACCCACAGGTATCATCAGAAGCTTCTAGAAGACAATTCTTCAAAGTAGTCCAAGTACTTTCAACATTGTCACTATCGCATTGACCATTGTGGGCTAACTGCTGAACTTTTGCACTAAATTGTCTTGCTACAATCTCTTCCTTCAGCTTCCAGACTTTTCGACGGGGCCTGTACTTTCCCTTGGCTTCTTTAACACTCTTCAAGATAATATCACAAACCAGCAACCTATGCTGGGAAACACACTCTTCCCCCGATATAACTTTCACGTCCTTCACCACTTTCTTGTCTGACTTTCTAACCAGGAAGTAATCTATCTGTGTCTTACAACCACCTGACTCATATGTTATCAGCCTACTCTGTCTCTTACTGAATGATGTGTTGCAAACCACCATGTCCGTTGCCATTCCAAACTCAAGCAATCTCTCCCCTTCCTTATTTCTGCTCCCAAATCCATAGCCTCCATGCACACCTCTATAACCTTCAGATGACTTCCCAACATGACCATTAAAGTCGCCGCCCACCATGACAAGTTCAGTGTCTCCAAACTTTGATGTGACTGCTATTAACTCATCATAAAACTTATCTTTATCTTCCTCACTGAGTCCACACTGTGGAGCATAAACTGACAGAAAAGTGACAATCCTATTACCTATCAAAAACTTTATCACTATAATACGACTATTAACACGCATAACATCTATTACTTTTTCTACCCACTTCTCTGCAACGAATATGCCAACTCCTCCATATCCATCACTATTACCAATCCAAAAAAGCTTATACCTTGCCCTCCTACCTTCCACAAATCTCACTGAAGCTCCTCTCCACCTGACTTCCTGAACACAACACATATCAACAGATCTACGTTCTAACATTTCAACTACTTCACCTGCTCTACCTCTCAGAGTACCAACATTTACACTAGCCATCCTCAACCTAGTGTTATCTACCTTGTGATGTGATAGCTGGGTAACGGTCTGACGATGCTCACACCTGACATCTGTCCTACCGTGCGCGACACCTTCACTCCTTAGAGTTCCAGCCCCGTTTACGCAGTTTGTCTGATCAACTATTCTTACGGCCATTAATAAAGAGTTTTGGCATTGTTTTACAGCTGGATGCCCTTCCTAGCGCCAACCGTTCACAGACCGGACTGGGTGTTTTTTAAAGTGACACCATCACTATGTGGCATTTCATGGGACTTCCACAATCGCCCCTTTAAACTAAGGTATGGTGGAGGACGTTCAACTCCTCTCTTGTCTCTTAAAGAGACCCTTCACCTGAATTTTATTTAAGTAATTTTTTACTGGCATTTTGTCGTTGTTATTTTTACGTAATCATACCCCACAACTTGTTACTGAGTTAAATTCTTTTGTAATTTTTACAAAAAAAAGTCATGGTAAGTCAAGTTGTCTGTCCTGGAGAAATGGAAAAGATGGCACATGGTCAACATAATTTGGAGAATGTCTATTTAATGTTGAGAAAGCTCCCCTTTTTTGTAGTGACTTTAAAATATGCTGTTTTATGGGTTGTCATGGCAAAAGTTATCAAAAAAAATATATGCCAAATAATATTTTTGAAATCTGTAATACACGATTTAGGAATTGCATGTTTTTTGAAATTTTATAATTTTGATTTTTTGACTTTAAGATCATATTCAGCATCATTGAATTGGTGCGTGTATGAATTTTTAACTTAATCCGACATGCGAAAATGCTGTTTAGGTGGTATTAATACTACAGTCCAACTCTTCCAATTTTCGACTTGTACTAATAAGCCTCGGTTGCAAGCAGAGATCAATTAGTACAAATTAAAAAACCTGTTGTAACAGGTTGTATGTTTGCTGAAGATTTAACATTTTATCAAGTTTCAGGTGAGGATTTGAAACATCACATTCATTTTCTTTGAAAAAGTTAAGAAATAGAAGCGGTACATCAAAGAAAACAAATTCGGCAAAGGTGTATTATGATGACAAGCTGACATCAGCAAAAATTATTATTCAAAGTCCTCGTTCTAGACATTAATTGTCTGACATTATTTATACCACTGACAAACTTAACACAGAGAAATTATACTGGAACGATATTGTTGGCCCCTATCCTATTCTTCAATATCCTTTAATATCCTTATCCTATTCTTTAATATCCTTATCCTGGGTAAATAATTTCAATAATAATTATAATAATAAATCCCAACTTCTCTTATATATTGGCATGGATAAGATTAGGATAGTCTTATCACTGTCTCTATGATTCATACTCTTATCATGATTTTAGGTAATGGAGCAAAATGTACTGATGTTTTATCAACGAAAGGGGAAAATATTAATATTTGTTGGAGTCCAAATGGAAACACTATTGCTGTTGGAAATAAGGTACTGTGCATAAAAAAAATGTTTCCTTTCAAAAACTAATAATTTCTCCGTCCCTTGGAGCAAAACTTCGCTTAAGTGGGACATTCAATGGATTGACTTCATATTTTTCCAAGATTGAAGACATTGCAATGATTCTAAAGAAAATTTTGTGAACAAAACAAACTTTTCTCGAGTTCTTTTCATGAGAGTGCAGTCATGTCGCAGTCCCAGCTGCGACAAGGCTGTTAGAAGGAAGCTGACCTCCACACCAATTAGACAAAAATACCGTTTTCTTAAGCAAATTGACAGTGTCAAAAGTCTATCACTTGTCGCTCGGGATCATAAAATACTAGACCATCCTTGAGTGTCCCACTCAACGAAAGTATACTCTATTTCTCTTGTTCCGTTTTACTGTTGAGTGGAAATTCAGCTTAAGATCATGCAATGCATTGAAATTTTAATTTCGTGAAATAGTTTCCGGTATACTAGTGGTATTACATTAAAAATGGTAGCTGCAAGTAGCGGCAGTCGGATTTCCATAGATTTTTCTGCAGGTTAACGACTGATAATTCATTAATAATGGAGTCAAAAAAGCCTTTCAGAAATGATATAATATGACTATATTTTGTTGCTGGCACACCTTATCTGAAGATAATCTAAAATAGAGTTTTACAGTCAGAATCATAAATATTAACGTCATTATTCATTTCTATATCCGCTATATGCTGTTTAGGAAGATCTTATCACGTTCATTGACACAAGGACATACAAAATTATGGCTGAAGAACAGTTCAAATTTGAGGTACTACAGTATACTGCGCCTGTTTCTTCTTCTTACAGTTTTGAATGAAACAGTATCAAATTTGCAACGATATGCTCTCCAATGCAGAGACGAGCAGATAGTTAAACTAGCAGAAGTAAATTGCCTTGACGTGCATGCTGACTTTGAAAGCTTTTTTTTTCTGTTGCCAAAATCTTTTTTTTTATTTAAATAAGGTTTAACTTTTAAAACATCGTACACAACATAAAGATATAAATCAAAAATGAAAACGATGCAAAAAATTGAAAAATCTTCATAAATACTAATAAAATTCGCGAAATTCGTAAATAATCGGATTTACCGTGTAAACGTACCTATAAAATTTACGGTTGGAAAGGTTCGTTATTGTGTTTTGTTTCTCAAATTCTTTTGTTTACTTGATTTCCTTGTGTTCTAGCGAAATTTTCGAATTTCATGCATTCACAAAGTTAAAATATATCAAGCAACATTGTCTCTTAGTTAAGGATATGTTTCAACTGATTTTCCAGGTGAACGAAATCTCTTGGAACAATACGAACGATTTGTTTTTTCTTACAAATGGACATGGTTGTATAAATATTTTAAGGTAATCATCTAATTTTTTATTTTATGTAAGGCACACCTTTTGAAGCACATTTACACCAAATTGTATCACTGTTCATGTGAAAGTACCCTTCTATTCTTCGAGTTTTTCCAAATTTTCTGTTTTTGTATTTAGAATTAAGGGACAATTAAAATTTGTACGAATTGCTGCATGTTTTTATGTTTAAATCATTTTTGAAATTACCAATGTATAATTTACACAATTTTTAATCAAAAATGTTAAAACCTCCATGTTGTCTATTTGGAATGTACACATTTCACGCTACAAGATGCACGAAAAACCATGCATCATGTTCTTAAAGTTTTTTTTTGTTCGTTTTTACGTGATGGATAAAAAAAACTGCTTTTTTCTATAGTCAATTACCCAACGATCCATATCCATAGAGGATAACTCCAGTAAGATAAATTCTGTTTTTAGCTATCCTGATCTGAAACAAATAGAAACGTTGAACGCACATCCAGCGAATTGTATTTGCATCAAGTTTGATCCAAAAGGAAAGTAAGTGTTTTTTTTTTATGAATGACAAGCATGTTACATTGATTACTTTCACCAACGTGGGAAGGTTGTAGGTTCCCCACTATCCAGCCAAACCTGATCAGCGACCGTAAGCGTGAATTGTCTTCTTGTTACTGTAAAGGAATTAAAGAAAATTGTCAAATGAAGGAAAATAACTTCAGCGAAAGGCTTTTATTATAAAACCTTTCGCAAGATTTAATTTTTGAAGAATTTTATTTCATTGATTTCTTGTTAGAATTCTCTCTCCCGATAGACGGGGTTGTCGACTGTTATACTTTTTTGTCATATTGGGCAAGACAACATATAAATTGTCTTCAATAAATTACCACGTAGTCGCTACACAAAACATCAACAAAGATGAAAGTAATTTATGTGAAGGAGGAAAGAACGAGATTATTGCAGAGTACAAAATGAATCACCGGAATTAACTTTACCGAGTTTCAACATATTTTGCGTGAATGAACTTTTTGTCAAAAATCAGGAAATAATAAAAGTTTTTTCCTTTAAAGCTATCAGCTAGGGAACGGTATTTACAATTTAGGCTATTGACTGATCCAATAGTTGTTGTGCTAGACAGAATTTTCTACCTCGATTGAGTGTTCTAATGCACCAGCATCGACACCACTTTTTAAAATTTATTTTGATTGCAGTACCAGTAAGAATTGTACCAGTAATGAATAAACATTATTCTTTGTAGATAATCATGTGTAATTGTATGTTTTTTTTCATTAGATATTTTGCTACTGGAAGTGCAGACGCTTTAGTCAGTCTGTGGGATTTGGATGAATTATGTTGCGTACGATGCTTCTCAAGACTAGAGTAAGTTGAAAAAAAAAAAACCCAAAAAACTATTTGAAATTTTAAATTTGGACGAAGTTTGGCTTGTGGAATTTAACTTGGAAATGGATGTGATAGATTTGATACTGGAATTAATAGGGTTTGATGAAGTTGAGCTTCTTAACAAAATTTCTTCCACAACTGAACTCACAATCAATTACAATCAGTTACAATCGTCAGCAAAATTTGATGGGCATTCCTTCCATCGAATTTTTAAATTGAAGCATAGCCAGTGACTTTTATCCGACCTGTTTCTTGTTTGCGAAACAACATTTAAAAATGTAGGAGGGGTGTTTTTATAGATGTTTTAACGCCTGGCGATGTTTGAACTGTTTCTCTCTAACTACCATTTAATCATTCCACTTCTATTTGTTCTTTGATGCGGGGTACCGTGACAACGTATTCCTCCCACGCCCCTAGCAACCACAATGGACATCCGTTTAAATACTGTTTGTTCCTCTCGCCAATTTGAATTTCTCAAACAAGAAGCCCTGCGGCTTAAAGATTTCCGCCATTAGCAATAATCTGAAAAAGTACTGAACTTTGAAGAGGACTGAGTAATATGGGGAACAAAATCATTGAATATTCTAAAATTTTAAAATTCAATTTTTGATTATTATTGTAACTGTAAATCATAGCTAACTTAACTTACCTTACATAAATTTTCTCTATAAGAACAATTTTAAAAGAAAAATAATAAACCTAAAAATTGATGAACAATAAAAACAAAATAAGAACAACGGCATGGCTGAAAATTTATCGATATTTTCTTTTTGTCTGAAAAACAACTTGGAAAATATCTTTTAAGGTGGCAGCAAATTTTTTTTACACAATCAGTTACGAAGGTTATTTTCAGACTGCATATTCATATTTTTTCTTTTATAACACACTTGTCACGATCTTATAGCTATAATACATTATCTTTCACCAAAAATATTCAGCCTCAACAATTCCTCTTTAAATTAAAATTCATGAATAATTAATTAGTTCTGCTGAATATAGCTTTAGTCTACGTGCTTGCCAAATTGTACAGAAAGTAATGACGTAATTATTAAAGAGAAACGTTAATAACATCAAAGATGGCGCATTATAAGACGATCATCTTCTTTATGCTACACTGCACGAGCTTTAACTTTCGATAGCATATAAACTTTAAAATAAAGTATTGTTCATTGGATAATAAAACAATTTGTTGCACTGTTAGGATTCTTATTGGCTTAAAACTCATTTTAGCCTCGTTCTCAGAAAAAAATCTGTCAAAACGAGGATTTAAGCTTTAGCCTGGATAAGTTTTAGGCGTCCAGGCTCTGGGCTCTCTCTATCTCCCCAGGCGATTTTGAAGATTCCGCCTTCGCCGACGGAAATCAATAAAGAGTTTTCCCAATGTGTGTTTATTTTTTATATTTTAGTTGGCCAGTGAGAACAATCAGTTTCAGTCATGATGGTCAAATGTTAGCATCAGCTTCTGAAGACCTTTTTATTGATATTGTGAGTATCACTTGCGAGTTTCGAAATCAAATATGCGATTACTGTTACCTCCGTAGGAAATAATATTCCTTAATCTTGTGAAAACATCCTCCCAGGTTAAAATTAATAAAGTGAAGACATAACTTGGTGACCTTCGTAAGTTGGTACTCGCGGAAATTAATACTCGCGGAAATTAGTACTCGCGGAATTTAGTACTCGCGGAAATTAGTACTCGCGGAAATTAGTAGTCGCGGAAATTGGTACGTCTAACGTTACGTTACATCGATTCTAAAATTTTGCTATATCGCAAAAAGCAAGTTTTTTGTTAGCGCGTGCGCACTTACACACGCTAACAAAAAACTTGTGAGATTGGCGCGCTATACTGGAAGAGCAGAAAAAAAGAAAGAAGCCTTTAGAAAGTATGCTTCAAAAATCACAGTTTGATGGGAAATTTTATTCATGTTTTATAACGGCCATACGTTAACAGCTTTTTTGGCTTGATTCATCTCGTTTGAATCTGCCAAACTACTCAAGCCTGTATACTGATATCTAAGTTGATAATTTATGTGGGGGGCTATCCAGCAATAACAAAAATTGAGGACTAGAGATATTTTCCACTATTTTGGGGGCATTAGGTTATTAAATTGTGCGTCCAACAGGTTATACCGGTCCTTAAAAGTAGATCCATGTTTTTGCAAATGAAAACGCCTTGCTATAAATTATTTAACCTATCAATCCTAATTGTAGTTAATTCAGAAAACTAAACTTTGAATGGTTCTTTTAGTTCATTAAGGTTCCAGACTAATTAAACTCAAGTGTGCGTCCGACAGATTTTCACTGTTTTTATGCGCTTGATGAAGCTTAATTCTATATTCTATTTTATAATAATGGAAATCATGCGGGTTACATGGCGTGGAGTGGATACAATGTCCAGTTTGTAAAAATTGGTATTGTGGAGAACAATGCTTTTCAATGTAGATACTTTATTATTCCGAGCTTAATATTCAACAATACACAATCTGTTGGACGCACACATTCTATTCAATACCAAATAAGAAATTTCAAACTTAGCTAAATAAATAACGTTATTTGAATATTCAACTTATATGTAATGTTTCGACGTTTTGGCGCTTCCTATTTCCCTTTAATTTTGTTTCCATGATGTCTTTCTAAATTATCCGGAAATCTGTTGGACGCACATATTCTCTATTTTAAGAAATTAAACCACCTGTATTAAATTATGCTCAATAAAATTTTCCTGGAATGCATAACACAGTGGTCCCCAACTATTTTTTATAAAATTTTACCTTTTTCACGGGTTGGATATTTTTTGTATTTTTGTGCGTCCAACAGAATTATTAGCAAATATCTATGATCCTATATTTTTTAAAATAACATAAGTTCCATGGATCTTTTAGGTGAAAAGTCTGGCTACATGATAAGGTTTCTTTCATTAATCAGATTTCCATTTGTATTCCTTAAATTTCGATAAAATCTGAGAAAGGAATCACATTTTACTTTTTCAAAATATTATCGTGTTCGTCCAACATATCGTTTCTTATCATTATTTCCAGCTTAAAATACAAATTAAATATTGTATTGTATAATATTTTTGTGTTTTATCCATGGTAACATTTTCGGAGTTGCAATACATTTATTATAAAGTTAGTAGTTCGTTTGTTGAGGCTTTTAAACTATCGAATGTGCGTCCAAACAGATTTTTGAATTAAATAATAGCCCCGTGGACTAAACACAACTTTAAAACGATTCACTTTGTGCAGAGATAAGAAGCGCGTTTGTAAAGGCGGGTTTCCACTCAAACGAATGTGGTCGATCGACGATGTTACTAAAAATAAAACATTGCATAATTTTCGTCGATTGAATTCGACCTAATCGAATTCAAAAGTAGGATTGCTTTTTTTCAACAACAGCAATACACTATTTAACACGAGGAACTGTTAAAAGATGAAAATGCATCACCGATAAGTGATTATTCGCAGATGAATGTTGAGTAATTTGAGATAATATTTGTAGAATAAATTCGCGGATTTTACTGTCTTTGGACATATCCTCGAGAAGTTTCAAAGGCAGTCTCACTAAATAAAGAGTTTGTAGGGAAATGGTTGAGAAGTTTTAGATTTGAAAATACTTTGGTTTATCGTATTTATATGTCATGAAATTCTAAGTACATGCTCAATATTATTATTTCATATCAAATTGGTGTTATTGTTTTGAAGTACAGCGGGCTCTCTATAACTCGAACAGCCACGGGGAATCGGAAACCGTTCGAGTTATAGAGAGGTTTGGGTAATAGAGAGTTGGGAGTTTTGCCAATTAGCGTGATTTTTCTCCCTTATATGGAATGGGGACGAAATCTTTCTTTATACAGGATAAAATCTCGACCTTGTAGGCTAAGAACGGAATGAAAAAATAAAAAAATAAAAAATATTTTATCTCAACGATTTATTCTTGGGTAGAAAAGAAATCCGAATTTAGAGTTAAGACTCTATTTACGTTTACAGAGCTAAAACAATGCAAAAACACTGCTTGTGTCAAATAAAATTCTAGATACATGTTGCGACGTTCGAGTTATAGAGAGGAACTACCCGAAGAGACCAAAAAAACGTTCGAGTTAAGGAGAGATTCGAGTTATAGGGGTTCGAGTAATAGAGAGTTTTTTATGAGAGTTTATTAGGAAATTCCCACCGTGCCAGCGAAATCGTTCGAGTTAAGGAGAGATTCGAGTTATAGGAGTTCGAGTTATAGAGAGTCCACTGTATATTTGAATGAATCGCCGTCGATCGAAGCATGGTCGAATTGAAGTGGAAACCAATTTTAGCAAAAACACTATCGATCGATGTCGATCGATTCGACCACATTCGTTTGAGTGGAAGCCCGCCTTAAATTTTGGAAGAATTCCCGCTCACTCATTTTAAAATACTTTTAACCAATCAGGTATAGTAATTAACTTTAAAACAACAGAGATTTATGCTTGAACGATTTGAATGATTACTTCCAATCAACATGAGTTATTTGATCAGCGGTATATAATAATACGATACGTTTGGAATAATGATTTTATAATTATGTCTTCGAGAAAATAATGTAAACAAATATAGCGGATTCGTTAAGAAGGTATAATTTTTGTTATGACAACAAGGTTATGACCATTAAATATGGCGAGGTTCAGAGAACATACTCAGTGCTTTTGAGTAGGTTTTCTAGGACAAACAAATGTACAGATCCTTATTCTTTGAAACATATTTTCCTGAATTTCCGAAAAATATAAGGAATTTAAAACAAATTTCTTTTTAGTAGGCTATAAATAAATATTTTCTCGATAAAATATTTTTGCATAAAAGTGACTGGATTATTCGACGTAAAATTACATTTTTTTTTGTTATTTCCTCTCTGTTACAGCATTCATAAATATGTCTTTTTTAGGCTATGGTTGAAACTGGCGAACAAATTTGTGAGGTACCTTGCAGTACTCCAACGTTTACTGTAGCATGGCATCCAAGTGAATACTTACTAGCGTTTGCATGTGATGATAAGGTAAAAAAAAAATTCTAGTTATGATCGTCTACTGTAAAGTTTGCATGTGACAATAAGGTAAAAATTGCTCTAGTTATGCTATACCGTAAAGCATAGCGCATTCTGAGCCAAGCCTCGATACCCTTCTTTTGTCTTATCCGAGCCTCATTTTTTAGTTTGATATGTAATAAAAGAAAAGGAAATTCTTAGAAATTTAATACGCTGGCTATTAAAAAATGATATAAATCAGGTCCGTAAAAGTCAATTAATTTAATTATTCTGATTGGCTAATCTTATTAATCTCGATCCTCTAATTTTCTCCCCAACTGATAAATAGCCAAAGATGATTTCGATCATTTCCCGTCGATGACAGCTGTAGCTGTTGAAACGTTAACCTAGCATAAACTCGCTTGTTCATGACATTCAAAACTGAATGTTATTACTAGTCACGTGGCTTAAAAAAATCTTTTATGCAGGACAAACATGATCGAGATGCTGGCACCATCAAACTGTTTGGATTGACAAATTCGTCGTAATTGGCGGTCACAGTCACGTGTTAGCAAAAAGTATTTTGCAGGATGGTATGTCACACCCATGTAAAAAAATTAATCTGACGCTCGCAATTGAAATATTATTGAATCGATTACAGATTGAAGATGTAGAGAAAACATTGAATGTAATGGAAATGTGATAAAGCAGTGAAAATATGTAGGCATGTATATATGTGAAAATAGAGATAGAGACGGTTTTTTTGTTATGTCACTTACATTTATTTAAATTTCTTTTCAATCGCCTGGAATTTCTTATTCAAGGTATGTTTACAATTCCACGGATAATGAATTTCTTTAGCTATGTTATACTTACACTCATTTCTTTATGCGTGGATATTCGTGTAATTCATAACAAACTTAGGGTAAAGTAGATTGAACAGAATTTCGTGCATACCTTAAAGCCGCAGGGCCACAATCAGCATTATTTACGGGAGCAACAGTTTGTTGCGTGCGCCTGAAAAATGTTGATTGTAACTTCACGCCGCTTTTATTTTCGCACCATTCATTTTATCCAGGGAATTTTGACCTTTCAGGGCAATAGTCACTAAGGACGACGATTGAAATCGCACATCATTTTTCCATAGAATCGTCGCGTCAATTTAAGGTTCGTAATTACCTTGTTGGCAATGTTTTTGAGGTCCCTATTTTATTGTAAAACCTAAAAGAAAGAAATCAGAAATCATCGTACCGAAAATTTTATTGGAAATTGAAGATACAAACATGTTCAAATCTTTCACTGAAATAGCAAACTCATTCCAATTTCTCCCCGCTTACAGAACCGCCATTGCACGATATACACGATCACAAGCAACCACGTGGTAGGGCATCTGTAGCTGTGTTTCCATCGTAATGCTTTTAATAAATATATATTAACAAAGTTCCGAGTGGCCACAAGGTAAGGGAGTTTACCTACGATTTTGTTTTTAATTTATTGATTTCCCAAAGTATTTCGCTCAAATGGTGAAATTCTATGCAGCTGCCAGGCTCAAGGTCGCTACTTTTGTGCGGGTCAGGTGGACCTTTTAAAATTTTCTAGTGACATTTTCTAGCCCTCCGGCACAACGAAATAATCCAAGTGAGAGTCCACGAAGGTTGAGAAATTCGAAAAAAATAGACGTGCGTCAGCAACTATTATCTTGTTTCAAAAGTATGGATTTAACTTAATAACCTAAGAAAGGTTCAACAATGCGCGCCTCTCATATAGAAAGAACCAATATAATCACTTGTGGCGCGAAATTCGAAAATAGCCGTTCTATTTCATTCTATTTTGTCCATAATTGTTACAAGGTATATTATTACTGGCCCTTTTTAAGCACGTGTTGTTTGAATTTTGGTCATCACATTTTAAATTATTTAAAAGTACATTATCTGTGAAACCTCTTTAGTCCAATATTGAACACTTATTATTTCAACCATTCCATCATAACTATGCGTGCTTAAATAAATTTTTACTTTCAACATATAGAAATTTTCACCTGCGCGCAAAATTTCTACAGCTTCTGCGGTTATTTCCGTAGTAAACCAAACACGGGGGGTACACGTAGAAAAAAAACCCACGCTTTTAGTTTTTTCTCTTTAATTAAAATGTGTAACTTTCTTTGTATAACACACCCGGTTGTCAATATTGCCAGGGCGCTGATATGTTTATAAATCTTGGCGTTACGTTTTCTGCGACAAAATGCGTATTGCGTGAGTGCCATATATGGTGTTCAAATGAAAGAAATGATGAAGATAAAGATGATAAAGAGCATTTAATAAAAAAAACAGACGAAAAATAAACAAACTATCGTCTGCGCCATTGAAGAGTTGACAAATGCCAGCTATTATTAATTTGCCACCATCTCCCATCCAGGTAAATTATTGACATTTATAATTTTTAATCCCTTTCGTCCATTTCTTTGCACGGACGTTTTGAGCAATTGTTTAGAGCAGCGGGATACCAAGTAAGAAAGAAGTATAGTTCATTATAAAGATCGCAAGATGTGTGAAAGCAACGGCTTTTCAATACGTTAAGGATATCGGATGTTTTCTAACAATGGTGCGATGTGTTTTGTTGACCATCCCGTCAAAAGTATCAGGACATTTAGTGAAATGGTCGGAAAGTCATTGATTGATGGGAGGCATGTGTGAAAAAACTTTCTTACTTAAAACAATTACATTCTCACAGCTAGTAGGCGACTAGTCAGTTATAAAGTTGTTTCTTATTTTTTACAAAAAACTGAACTAATTTGGATGTGTTCTTGGGAAAAAAATCGTGATCCACCATGCAATTTCTTATTTGTGCAAATCTGTTACCTTAGTGTTTTTCTTTCCCCAAAGCTGTTACTAGGTAACTAACATCAAATCTGAGATTTCCTCATCCATGTAAAGATATGTTACGTAAGTGTAAAAAAAAATCTGGTTATTTATATTTCTTTACACATAAGCCTTCTCAGCAATACATATTGATCCACCATGAGAAAAAATGACCAGCTGTATATGTTAACAAAACATCACAAAAATTTGTTTATAATTATTTCATTAACAAAAATAAAGAAACTAGTAGCTACAGTGATTATGTCATTTCATGTTTTGCATTGTATGATTGTGCAGCTGCCTTTTCCTTTGCTGTGTGAGAAATTTTAATTTGCTTGCCCCGTTTATAATGAAAGAACAACTTTATCTGATACGACCAACGTTTCGACATTTATCCAGGACCATGTGTAAATTGCCCATGTAGTATGGTATAACAGCAATTTGTGAACTGAATTTGAAAGACACCGGAAAACTAGCTAACGAAATAAATATGCATTTCATTTTTTTTACCTACAAAAAATATTGAGACGAAGGCAGTTTTTTCCTCATTATCCAAATATGGACAAAACTGTCAAACAGTCGATGCTCTGCAGCCGGCAGGCTGCAAAGTCACTACTTTTGCACACACGTAGGCCAGGCAGACAGCATTGAAAAGTTGCTAGTCACATTCTTTAGCACGCCCGCACACCGAAATAATTCACGCCGGGGACCACGAAGGCCCCGAAATTCAGGGGAAACGGTCGTGTTGATATCCTTAGTCCACTCTGAACATTGACTAGTAAACTTTTACAAGTTCAAAATGTGTGAATCTAATATAGAAATAGCCTACGCAATTACTTATGGTGGCGAAGTTCGAAACTAGCTGTCTTGTTTCAACATATTTTCTCCACGATTGTAGTCTTGGGAAGTGAGTATTAGAATATTCAAGTTCAACAAAAGTTCACCACTTTCACCTGTTTACTCGAAAAATTAACTTCCCGCTAATTGTGTATATTTTACAGAACACTTTTGTAACTTGTATATTATTTTCCATCCCGTGTATTATTTTAGTGGGACAAAAACGAATTTCATCATCTGGGAGTGAACGAAGGGGACGAGAAAATAGTGGTTAATGTTGGTGGCTTCCGACATGAAGTGATGGCAAGCACACTTAACATGGCGCCAGACACCCGACTACATTGGGTGGCACAGAAAAATACACAAAGTCCTAATTATGATCCTATAGCGGGAGAATTTTTCTTTGATCGTAATCCTCTTTGGTTCCCTTATATTTTAAATTATTACCGAGTTGGTAAAATACACTGTCCTTCTGATGTATGTGGAGCTGAGTTTTCAGAAGAGTTGCAGTTTTGGGGAATAGACGAGACAGCCATCAGTAAGTATACTGGCTTTACTCTGAACAAAGAAGATAAAAGTCCTAGCGCTGAAGTTGTGCAAAAACAGAGGCATCAACCTCATCCTAAGGGCCCTTCTATACCTATTATAAGGACGAGGTTGACGGGACGAGGTTGACGACGAGGTTGACGGGACGAGGTTGACGGGACGAGGTTGTGAGTGAATGTTTCTAGTTTAGTACACTTAGCTAAGACCATGATAAGATAAAATCGGACTCCTTATGGAGGTCACAGTTTTCAACGCTGTTTAATGCGCCAAATATGTCATACTCTGTTTAATTCACTATAAAGGAAATACCTTATCGGGGGAAAAAAAGTCGGGGAAAAGTGACTAAATTTTTTGCAAGTGACTTAATTTTTCCCCGACCAAATTTTTTTTTACCTGACTAAGAATTTACCCCGACTTTTTTCTTTTATCCTAAACTTTTTTTCTCATTGTTACCACCTTAATAAATTGCAAGCAAGATTACAAAAAAGGTTCGGGGACATAAAAAACATAATGGAAACAAAAAGAAACAACATTTTGTGTTTAAACAAACATGAAACAATCATAAAACTAAACATCAGTAGTTCGTTAAGTCAAACAACGAATGGTCTCTCAGTTCTTTTCATTTCGAGAAGCAAGGAATGGGTTGTCAATTCTATGAAAAACTTTGTTAGCTTCTTCTACGGCTTCAGTGATATCTGCTGCTTAAAGCCATTATAAACCAAATCACTACGCCCTTGCAAGTACTGGTACATTTCAAGGATCCACTTGGCATGTAATGGTTTGACTTGTGACAAATTTAGGGAAACTTCTACGTCTGTTGGAGCTTTGCCTTCGTTAACCTGGTTTGTAACCTTTTCAGCATACCAGATGTTATACTTGTCTTTGATAAAACACTTAGCTGGCTTGTTGACTGTAGTTTGGGAAAAAGTTAAAGCGGAGATGGAAACAAATAAATCGTCACTCGAAATCGATCCTTATGCATGTGCTATCAAAATTGAAAACCGATTCTTTGTCAATCTTGTAACAGTTGGACATATTCCCCGTGAAATATCACGTCATATTTATTACTTTATTAAAAGTGAAGGCGGAACAGTTAATGGTCAAGTAAAGACTTTAACGTACACACCATCGCCTATACCATCTGGGGGCTTAGAAATCCCACTACTGCTAACATTTACGTGCGACGATGAAAAAACCTTAGATATGATGAATGACTTCATGAACAGCCTTTACGATTGGAACTACACTGGATTAGTTGAAGAAAACCAGGAAGAGGATGACAATGACACAGATTCTGACTTTACAATTAGTGCAAAAAACGACATAACTGTTTTGGACTAGATTTTTGTACTTATTCTCGTAGTTGTTTTTGTATGAAAAACATACATAGATAAATAAAAAAAATCGATTTAAATTCCCTTGTGAGGTTATCTACAGGAATATCAAAAATTAGTCAGGGAAAAGTGACTTATTTTTCAAAAGTGACTATTTTTCCACGACGAAATTTTAACCCGACGAAATTTTCCACCGACTTTTTTTCCCCGATAAGGTATTTTGCTTAGCAACCATCCATATACCATTTTTTTACGAAACGTTTTTTTTTTCTAATTATCGACAACAGAATCAGTGTTCAAAAGAAATATAAAAAACACAAATAGTTCGTATTTTTAGTACAATATGTTAAAAATGTAACGTCATTGGAATTTTTACGTAAAATTTTCGTGAAATTTTGTTTTTCCGCATGTTGCTCATTGTTTTATATTTAGCGACGGCTCAAATCCACTAAGAATGGCGAACTAATATCGCAAATAATTATTCTTCAAAAATAAGCCATACATGAAAATTTTGTGATGTAAAAAGTGCATGTTTACCATGCAATGTGTTCTGTTCAGGTTGGTGTTGTTCAGATAACTACCATAAACGAAAAGAAGCGAATATAAATCTACAATCCAACATCGCCTCGCCAAATCATGATTGCAACAATGAAAGCTATGTTTCTTCTTTACCGTCGCCACCTGCTACAAGAAAAGGGGCGTTTAAAGCAGGGTTACAAAAACGGCTCGTCGATTATTTGGTCGATTTTAGAATATCCGGATACTTCAAGGTTCGCACAGGTACTGTTGAACAACTTGCTAAATTTAGTTTTGTGAGACACGGTAGAATCTATCTCGCAAATGAGCAAAAGATTTGTTTGCGACGGAGAAAGATAGAGGGAGTCCATGTATGTTACCTAAATGAGGTTAATTGGCTTATTTTTGCGAAGGAGTTTTTCATGATTGTGCAAAGACTAATTTTTTTTTATGCATTTTTGTGCAAATTAATTTTCTCTTTTTATAAAATATAACATTATGTTAATAACCCCTTCTTTACTTTTTTTTAGATTTTCGCTTTTATCTCAATGTTGTTTATCGTTCTATCAGTAGTAGTGTTCTGTTTGGAAACTGTTGATTATTTCTCAAAAGCTCCTGCTTCATTCCAAGCACAAGCGCTTGTTACCATAGAAACTATTTGCGTCGTTTGGTTCACCTTCGAGTTTATCATACGGCTAATAACATGTCCTGATAAAGTCAAATTTGCCCAAAATCTCATGAACTGGGTTGATCTGTGTGCAGTTGCACCATTTTTCATCTCGCTTACTGTATCTGAAAACGTTAAAACAATTATAGTTCTCAGGATTACTCGACTAATTCGAGTGTTTCGAATTTTAAAACTTTCCCGCCATTCGTACGGTTTGCAAGTACTTGGTCATACTTTGAAGGCGAGTTTCCGCGAGTTGTGTCTACTCGCATTCTTCTTACTCATTGGAGTAATCATATTTTCAAGTCTTGTGTATTACGCTGAAAAAGATTCCAACAGCATAATGTTTCCTTCTATCCCTGCATCATTTTGGTGGAGCATTGTTACCATGACAACAATTGGATATGGCGACGTCGTTCCTATCACGTTTCCAGGCAAATGTGTCGGTGTTTTGTGTGCATTGTGTGGCGTACTTGTCATAGCTTTGCCGGTCCCTGTTATTGTCAGCAATTTTTCATTGTATTATTCGCATTATCAAGCTAAGCTCAGATCAGACGACAAAGAAACAGATTTGAAAAATAGTGCAGTAAGAAAATTTGCATCGGTACATAGCTGGTTAAGTTCAGGATTGTTGAATCCCCTATCTGTTCCGCAAAGTAGCTTCTGCACCGCGTCGACACCAATACCAATTACACCAACAGTGCATTCTTACAGCAGCATGCACCAGTATGACAACTACTCGTTCCATAACTCTGCCCCATCCAGTCCATCCTCAAACAATCTACTTCAGGAAAAGAGAGACATGAAAACAAGAAGTATTAAAAATACTATTGCTTTAAATAAATTTCCAGAGAAATGTGAACAGAATGGAAATGTTGCGTTTAGTAATGTTAGAAAGTCGAGTAGAGTTTATCCAGAAATTTCGAAAAGAGAAAACCCCCCCTCATTAACAGCCGATAGAAAGGATTCAATTCCTAAGTTCAAATATAATCAATTGATTATACAAGTCGATCCCCCCAGTGTTTACTCCAGTAACAATGACGACAGTTTGACCGGTGAGATAAAATACGAGCCATCACCGACCAAATACGAGCCATCACCGACAAAAAACGAAGACACTTCAGTAATTTTTAAATTCCAACCGGGCACCGACAAAATCACGAAGAACTCAAGTGTCTCACAGAATCATTTTTTATCGCCACATTCGAATAGTTCTCACCGCGGATCAGCAAGTTCTGGTTACAACAGTGCCACACCTAATTCTGCTCTCAGTGAAAGCGGTATAAGCGGATCACTAGCTAGTATACAGACCAAAAGCCCTTATGGCAGAATGGGAAGACGCAACGGTGTCATTATGGCCAGTGTATTTGGCGTAAAATGGAAGAAAAAGACGTTTGACAGTAATAAGAACAAGACATATATCTTTCACCAACCTGATAGTCATAGTATCAAACAAACAAAACCTTTAAAAGATGCATCTAGTGAGCATCCATCCACCATACGTTTATCACCGGTGGAGAATTCTGCCCTACACGTGCGTAGACAGCGCCAGAGAAGCGAAAGTGTGCCAGAAAATCTACTCATGAAGGTTTACGCGGGAAAAAAGAATAGCCTGGATCCATCGACATGTTTTGAAGCTAAGAACACCAATCACAAGTCACCGTGTCCAGATCATTGGTCACCAGGTGCCGTATCATTACCAACATGTGAAACTTCGCTGATGTACACACCTGCTCCGGTATCCCCGAAAATGAGTCCGAAAGCAACGGATGAAGTAATGTGCTTGTAAGTTAACTACACGCAACTTTGTTACCAGGTCGCCACATTACCAAGATTTATAAGGATTCTTATACCAACGACAACGGCGACTACGAAGAACGCAACACTGCCATGACATCAACAATAACAACGACAATAACGACAACAACAACAACAACAACAACAACAACAATAATAATAACACCTACAAAAAAACAATGAAGATGACAACGCAAAAGTCGACAACAAGCCGGCAACAAATAGCAATGACGACAACAACGACGACATATAATACATAGTAAATTTTATATATTTCCTTATCTCGTTTCAGCAAATTTTAATCATAAGCCAAAACCACATTGTTGTAACTAATGCAAGATCAGACTGCTTCTGATGAAGTTATCAGGGAACATTGATATATCCCTTACGTGAATTGTACAACGATCAATTCAACATTTCTGTCAAAGAGAACAAAAAAACGACTAGTTGCCCATCTCAGGAATACTGTATACCATCCTGGACCCATCTTCCAAACAGTCACCGCCACAAATGTAACACATGTTGTACAACAAAGCGAAACAAGAGATGTTACACAAAAAATGTTGTATAGATAGAATTTTTCTCTCTACAATAGTTGCATAACAATAACATAACAACAGACTTTTATAAAAAATCCCGACGCTTATCTTTTTTATATCGATATCTGGGAAATAAACTGAAATGTTGAATTTAAGTGTGAGAATATATAAATGTGTGTCTATTATGAAGAAAACAAAAAAAAGAGTTTGACATGCCGAACTGAGGCACACTGGATAACGCAGAATCGCCGCATATTTAATTTTTTCGTCTAGAATTTAATAAGGCATAAGGCAGCCTCGGCTTTGGGCAACAAGAAACACAAAATATTTATGATGGATTCATTATTGAATTTAGTTCCATACCCAATTGCCTTAAATAGACCCACCCCTCCAATAAAAACAAAACAAACTAAAAAAACACTGGCGAAACAAGAAACAACGAGTGGGCATTCAGATTTTGCGACGTCTACTGTTTATACGGTCGACGCTCGTTATCTCGACCAGCCACGGGACTGGTGAAAAAGGTTGAGATAAGGAAAGTTTGTCAATATCATGCACACATTAGAAAAATTATTTAAATTTTTAAACCTGGTCAGGGATGGACTATTAATCAGAAGAATCAATCATTACTATTCTCATGCTATAAGTATTTAATCATTTGAAAAAATTCAAAATGCTACTTTGCTTTTTAGCAGATATTCTTTCCTTATTTACAAAGGATTCTAAACGCTGTAATAATATGGTGTTTCTTGGTACCCCAAACTTAGCAGCCACATCTTATGTGTCACACATTCCTTTTCCAACTCCTTTAGAGCTTTGCATTTTCCAACCAAAGTTTTTACGCCTTATCCCAAACATGATGTGTATGTAAACAAAGAGAAAATTGTACACATTCGAAATCTTGATTTTGAGAAAGTTTGAGAAATTCTAACGTTCGAATGTTTTCCTGATCGAATTTTTTTGTGTGATGAAATTCGAAGAACTAGAGAAAAGGTCGAGATAACGTAATAAAATGTACTCAAGAGACCGATGAAAATTGGTCGATATACGGAAAGATCGAGATAACGTGTAGTCGAGATAACGAGCGCCGACTGTAAATAAAAAAATTACGTCAGGCAGTTTTTTCATTATCCTAGGCGTTTCTGCGCTGTTATTTTCGCGGTTGGTGGCGGAAAAGTGCTGCATTGTACCATCTAAACCAGAGTTTCTATGAATGTCTTTTTGCCTGTCCTTAGGCACGGTATTCACCTGGGAATACCGTGACAACTAGTTCTTGTGATAAACTTTGGTTTAGATGGTACAACGCAGCACTTTTCGCCACTAACCGTTGTTTTGTTGTTTTGAGGAGGGGGTGGGATATTTTTACTACCCAATTTAAGCATAAAGTTAACGCTTATATTACAAAATTACGTCGCTGAAAATTCTCCAATATCATCCAAATATAACCTTGATAGTATCCTGAGAATAGAATTTCGTGTAACCACCAGTGACTCTAAGGAGGAGTGCATGTTATAATTAGGCTGCAGGAGACTTCGATTCTGCAAATAACCTTGTGTCAAACCGTACGCGTTTTACTTCACTTAGGCTAAAGCACAGATTGTCATTACTAAATAAATCACACTGACTGACATTTTCCATGCACCTGATAAGAGAAGGAAGAACTGTAGATATAGAACTATAGATTTAAGCGCAGATTCTCATTGTTTGAAAAATTGATAATTTAATTCTTGCTTGCGTTAAATTAAGAGAATTCCGGTAAAAAAGTTACACTGTAAAAAACGCCTTTTGTTGTATCTACCTCCAAATTCAATTCGCACTAACCATCAAAAGTTAGGAAAGCCTGAGAAAAAGATTGTTCAGCAGCTGCTTTTGAAAAAAAAAATTATTTTCCATATTTTATATGTTGCAAAATCGACAGCTATTCCCTAAAGCATTTAAAAAATGAACTTATTAAATCGTTTCTAAATACATTAAATGGTTAATTTTGCAATCCCATATCATCTTGTTAAGTTCTCACGATCCCAAATTACGCCTTCGTATTTTCGGGAGCCTTTTTTCTCCACTTTTTTAAATTATGGCATACTTTAGGATTGTCATTTTTGTGTTAAGTCTTTTGGAGTGCAAAATTAAGGCGGGTCCCATAGACATGGTGTGTAATTATCTTACACCTACTTGCCATTTCCCAAATCGCTTATTAAAATTACTCATTTTTATCAATAAAATATAAAAATTATAATAAATATGGAATTTTTTCCTTTCCGCTGGGAAATTATCAATTTGAATATTTTTGTACGCCAGTTGCAAAAGTTAAGTGAATCTGACCGAAAACAATTAAAACGATTATTTTTTCAAAAAAATCCGACTTCACATGGGTATGACATATATTATATAGCCCAGCACAGCAATATAATAGGATTGAATTCAACTTAGCATAGTCATACCTGTTACGGTGCGGTCCGAGTAAGTCAAGGAAAATGTATACTATCTTACTGTTTCTATCGCTTGTGGTTTGTTCGTTTGGAAGAGGAGTGCATGAAGCGAAACGCAGCGTAAGTTGTGATGAAAAGCAACCTTGGTGCAGAGCGAACAGCTTTGATTTTGGCTGCCATGAGGTATTATTAGTACTGCATCTTTTAAATATAAGAAACACGATATTAAAATGTTTATGGGCAAAAATCTCGCGGGAAACTTTTCAAGAACATTTATTTTTGCAGAATTTATTTTGGCGATTCGTTTTAAAATCGTGAAATAGCTAAATTCGACGGACTTCGTCAAATCTAAAAAAATAATTTTGCTTTTATTTTGAAAATAGGTTATATTAAAAGCAGGCAACCAGAATATTTTCTTTGTATTTCTTTCATTTTTAAAGATGACCTTTTATACTCTGAAGAAAAAAAGTGATTTTTTATTAAGGTTTTGTGATTTTTTTCTTTTTTTTCTTTACGTTCCCTAACGCATAACTGAACTGCGATAATTTCCAGTTCCACATTTTTAAAATTCGAATAGGGTTTGCACAAGCCGAAGAATAGGTAACACACATTTTGAAGTCAAATATTGCTTCTAAGGCGTTGACCATCAACCTCGTTCCCACGACATATACATTTAGCCTTAATAGATGAAAGAATCGGCTGTTCTAACGTAACTTGTTTGTGTCTTACGTCGGCCATGTTGTTTAAAAAACATGATGTCCGTGCTTGCAGTAGCGCATGGATTAAAATTAGAAGAAAATGTCGTTGGATGTGTAATGCCAACATTCTAGAATATTCAAAACTTATTAAATAAATAATTAAAAAGCACTCATTTTTTTTCAGGGTACAAAAGGAAAGAAATGTCGACGAAAATGTCAGAATATCAAGTCGCCCAGTATTGACTGGTGTTACACTCAAGTGAAGCCCACTGGAGAGAAAACTACAGGCTTCATACCATGTGAAAGCCACGCTGATTGTATTGGTAGCACCTTCCACTCAACTATTGACGTGTGTGTTTATCCTAGTTATTGTTAGCTTTTGTTAATTTGAATTTGAGTTGTCATTTTTTTATTTTTGTTGAGACGAAAAAAACTTGCGCACTGTTATTGTTTGCGTCTTTCTTTATCCCGTGTTGACATTCCCATCCCCTGGGGATTTGCCCCCGAGCCCTTAATTGCGGGTCGGCCAATAGCAATATTTAAATTTTTTTATAGGTAAGTAAAAACTCCAAATTAGACTGAGATATGGTTGTGATAAAAACGCAATTCTGCTTGGAGTACGCTTACGTCATACTTATTGCAGAAACGAATTAAAAACTTAAACGTTCCCTTATGATGGGATCAGATGAAATGTTCCTGTTTTTACATTGAAAAGAGAACAGCGACAAAACTAAAGTTCAGACAGTATAGTGGTTTTAATTAAATCTTATTGTGTAGAAGGAATTACAAAAAATCTAATAAAAATAAATAGCTAGCTACTCATAACAAGAAAACACATATCAGAAACATTCACTAAGTCTTAGGATATGCTTAAAAAATTCCCTATCTGAGCCTCATTATGCTTATATTATGCCGCTATTAAATGAATTAAAAAAGGCTGTGTGGGAACAAGGTTGCCAAGTTCACACACATACAGAAGAACGCGGTTGATTATGGTGTGTAAAACTTATTACGAAAATTGTTACCATTAAACACCCTCTGTGAGACAGTAAAGAGACAAGACACTTAGGAATTAGGGAAGGGTGTTGGTCCTTTATGTAAAAACAGTTAAAATCATTCGCGTTCTCCGAGGTCTTAATCATCGAAAACAGTTGTATTAATTTCGACGTTTATTTCGAGAAGCTCTTGAGATGAGAATGACAACAAAAGAACTTCAATGAAATCAATCATAGAGATTTAATAAAAGAGAAAGAGACACAACGGCTATTCATGCTATTGTGCTAAGGCAGTCGCGTATCTGGAGCAGGTGGTGCACTCATATGAATCAATTTCAGAGTTCCCCATTTGTTTAGTTAAGTACGTAGAGAATTTTTTAATCTTTCATCTGCATATTATGTTTTTGCAGTTTTAACAGTAAACGGATATGTAAAAACGTTAAATAAAAAAAAAATAATCACGGACAGAAGAATTTGTTGAACGGAATCTGAGTTTTTAATGTTCACAGAAACGGGACATCGTTTCTTCTTGATTGGGTCCAACCTCGTCCCCAGGACTTTTGGGTCGCACTAGCGCGTTCGTCCTGTAAACGCTATAAACATTTCTGGGAAATATCGAGTGACTTTGTTTCTTCACTTGAAAGGAAAACGTTATAAGTCATGAAACAAAGTGACAAGGGAGAAGAGTCAAACAACAGGATCGATATTTTTTCAGGAATGTTAGCTCAGTCATCAACATAAAAACGACACAATTAAACAAAAAAAAATTACTTATTTTTAAAAAAAAAATTCATGTAGGTTTCATCTTTGATAAAAGTTCGTCTGCTTCAGTTGTCCCTTTCACCCTAATCAAATAAGTACATGGTATGCTATTATCTCCGTCCGCTGGTTTCGTGAAAACGGGTGGGTTAGGAACTGAAACCAGCATCACGTTGTTCTTGCCACTTCTAGAAATGGGCATATCTTCAGCCAAGTTGATGTTTAGTAAAACTTTTCCTGTGGTCGTCTCCATTCGGATGAGTAACTGAGTTTTCTCACCACACGGTTTGAGATATAACATGCCAATACCAAGCTCTTGCCAATTGGCGCCTTTTTTGAAGAATAGTTTGCAACGAATTTGATAAAATGCATCGTCTTCTACAATACTAAAATTAAATTGTGAAAATTCAGCTTGATATAAGGCCCAGTTTGTTGCTTTCAGGCAGGCTTTGTGAAACACGAAACTTTTGAAATATAAAAAACTCCCTTCAATTAAAATGCTTTAAAACAGCCTAAATTCGATACTCCGATGCCCATGTGAGCTTTTTTGTGCTGAATTTTATAAAAAAAAGTAATGCAACCAAATGACAGATGATAAAAAAAGTTGTTTTGAACAAAAGTTAGAACTCCAACATCCAACTGTATTTTTAAAAAATGTTCTCACCGTAGTGAGATGTTATCACACAAAAGGTGACAGGGACTAAGCCCCTCGGACAACAACCTCGGGTAACAACAACGAGAACCGTTCAGGCTGGTCGATTTAATAAAATATATATCGCAGACTTTGGATTGGCGCATTCACCGCATGGCGAAATTTTGGCAATAATTTGACGAAAACTGTTGCGAACCGCCATTTTGTGTTGAGAGCTGGACGGGGGTTGGCGTACACAAATCACCCACATCATATTTAAATATAGAAAAAATGAAAATGAAGTAAAAATTCCATAACCTATGAAAAATTGATTACTATTTTTCAAGTGATCGTAAAAATAACTAAAAAAATTGACTAAATTCTGCAATAGAGCCAAGAGAACCAAACTTACGTTTTTCGTTCTGGTGCCGGATTTGCATCTTCTTCGTTTTCGATATTTTCGATATTTTCTGTGTTTTGTTTTTCTTCCGTCTTTGTTACAAGTGGTGACGTAGCAAATAACAAATTATTCGTCCCAAATTTTGTCGCTAAACAGATGGGTAAATTTTTTGAAAAGACATTTCACTGACCACAACCCTCGGTAAATGTTAACGTTACTAACTGTGATAGTTACAACCCAGGCAGAAACCTTGGATAGAGGCTCAAGATCGTCCTCATATATATTTTAGGTTCAGAAATTTTCGTGACAAAAAAAATTCCGCTACAAAATATTTTGTTGCAAACACTGACTTTCGCAACTGAGGAAAATTACTGTTTCAAAAAAAAACGAAGAAGGGCAACAATCTTCAACTTATATTTTTCTATCCCTCATTAGATATGAAAAAAGATATAACCTTTTTTTTTAAAAAAAATGCAATATCTTCGGCGCACAAGTCAAAACACAATTTTTCGCTCAATAAACTTTAGCGATAAAGTCTAACATGCTTGCATAAATTTTTGATTTTAAGTATACAGTTTCTGAGTAATTCACAATGAACTAAGGATTTTTAAGTTATTTAGTCCGAAAATCCTTTAGAGCATTAACTACTACTGACGTCAGCATGAACTCTTACTCCGAAATTCTAGAGCTGATCGTGTTTAACTTTTGGGTTGTCATCTGGGCTCTCCAATGTAACATTATTTACGTCATATCATCACAATTCGTACAAAATTTACAATTTCGCTTATATGCATTTTTGTAATTTATAATCTCAGACGTCAATGTACATTAAAAACTTCACGATGATATGGTAATACACTCGAAAAAACAACAACATTTTTTACAGAGAGCTATTTCTTAAAGGAGAGGCGAACTGCGCTGCGTTCGATTTGTTGATGAATGTTTCCGGCCTGTATATTTATTCAAATTTGGCGCCATCTCATCATAACAAACTTTATCGTTCGAAGCTGGCAGTATATTGTGGAAAAGGGACTCAAAACATGAAAAAAATATTGTTGATGGTCATGACAGATATTTCTTAAGTTCAAAAAATTTAAACGTAGGTTGTAAAATGCTGTTACTACTATAGTACGTAAAATATTCTTGGTTATCTCGAGTCAAAGATCTTATTTTTGATGTTTACTGGTAAGTACATCCAAAACCTACTTATTTTCACCCCATACAGCTTAAAATTTTTTTCTGGCTAACAAAATAATTTTTTGTTCGCCTCTCCTTTAATTAACTTTTTTAGCACAACTCAGAGGTGAAATGTGACGAGTGCATTTCACAAGAAATGTTTTTCTATACCTTGAGGAAAAATAATTAACGAATTAATGTTTGCGATTTCGCAAATAAAAATAAGTTATAGCTATTTAGATTTCGCGAGAGTTAAATTTCGCGACCGATCAGAAAATTAAATCTATTATTCCAATGTAGTAATTTATTAAAATTAAAATTACTTAGAAAGTTTTAAAAGTTCAAAAAATGAGTTATCATTCTATTTTTGGGCCAGACTTAAAAATAAATTTAGAAAAACAATTTTGAAATTCAGAGCATTTCGCGATTTTGGCAAGAATTCGCTAAATTGCTAAATTTAATATTGTAGAAAGATTATTCCCTAATGTATTTCATCACTTATAAACACATTAACAAAGTAATTTTTGGACCTGCACTATTTTTATATGTTAGAAAAATCTCTGCATATTATAGATTTTTAGGTACAAAAATAATTTCAAATAAAGTAGCCACAATCTCGTACCTGCAGGGATAGCACTGTCTTTTTGAATAGGTGTCGATGATGTAAACATCGTCATCATTTTAGTAGAAGCAGCAACACTCGTAATAGGCGATGCATTCATACTGTCTGGTGTTTTAAATACATTTGCGTTCGCATCAAGAGCAACAATATTTTTCTTCGTCTTTGGCGAGTATTTTGACTCTAGTTCTTTCAAATGTTTTTGGTAATCGTTAAACACAGGCGTTAAATCAATACACGGGTTCTTGTCCACGTGCTGTTTGATCCACGACAATACAGAATGGTTGAGCGATGCTAACTGCTCAAAATATACATCATTATCCTCAGTAGCATTCGTACTGGTCATTTTAGACGCCGAGTTATCAGCTTTAGTTAGATTGTCTTTCTTGGCATTCGAAGAATTTATTTTCGTTGTTGGCTCGTCACGGCTTGCAAAGAAATCTTTGTTTTCATTTGTATTGGACCAAAAACTGGACTTCTGATTGGAAATAGTTACGGTTGCTTTTGTTATACTAGCAACAGTAGAAGCTGGTGGTTTCGCTGAAAATGTAGAAAAGCCACCAAAACCACCAAAAGGATTCGACTGTAAAATAAACACAGTAGTAATTATATTTAAAACAAGTGAAGGGCTTCTAGCAAACTTTGTCAAACAAATTTCCTAACTTTTCACACCGTTTTTGCTCAAATTTCCTTGATAATGGTATGTTGAAAAGACATTATTTACTTCGCTGAAAGACATAAAGATTACAAAAGGTTAATTGACTCTAAAGAAAAGTAAATACTAATTTTCCTGATTTCCCCTGATATTATAGATCATTTTTCTTGATTTCCTTGATTTAGCTATAAGCCATATATTTGCTTATTAACTCACCTTTGTTGAAGTATCAGAAGTGTTTTCTGATCCAACTCTTCTCTTTGCCTTTTTAAAACTAAAGGAAAGAAATTGATTACAAAGCTGCCCACGAAAAATAAAATATTGCTCAACACACCATATCTTAGGTTGCACTTATAACTACAACATAAAAAATCAGAATCAAAAATTCAAATTTAATTACAATATATATATACAAAATACATTTCTTACACTCTTTTCGCTAATACGTCTTCACTTGCTTCTTTGAAAGTACCAACCTGAAAGGTACGGCAACACGTATGTAAAAGAACGGATAAAACATACGGAAAAAAATCACTGTCAATAAAACCCCATTTTGTAAAATTTGAGTGTCTTCAAAAAAGAGGTGCTGATGTGATAAAACTTAGGCCACGCCCTTTAGCTACAGTAAAAAAATTGACTTACAGTACTCTACTTCACTTTACACATAGATAATACATAAAGTTTTTTGATTTACATTTGGGTTTGACCACAAAGCTGTACTATGATATATAAGATATTAATTTAGGTTTTCGGTGAAAAAAATGCTGTTATTTTATCCTGGAAGGGTTAGAGTTCTCTTAAGAAATTTGGTCATACATACATTAAGGTAACATGTTTAAGTTTCTATGGATAATTTAAATATTTAATTTGAATGTTTTGGACTTACTGATCATATGTAACCATACGTTTAGAGTTCTTCTTTATTTTTTTACAATAGGAGGCAAACCTAAAAGCCTGTATCTTCCTGATGAATATTGTTTTCTCGAAAATTCCAACTAAGCCATAGTGTTCCAAGGTGAAATTGAACATAAAAGTTACAAAGTGTGGATGACAGAAGATTCAAGGTGAAAAAAAATGTGGTTTCTGTTAAAAATTTCTAGAGTATGAGTAGTCTACTCACTTTTTTATGTTCAAGTTAAATTGAGAATGGAATTTGACATTGGCAAAAATGCCAGTATAAATAACCAGCTCTTCTAATTCACGTTGGCATACAACAAATGATGAGGTGAATGCTGATGTGATTAGAAAAGAAAAAGTTTACATCAGCAAAATTTTGTCAGGGCGAATTTTTTCTTTGCACGATTTTTTTTTTGAAATTTATGGAATCCTTTAATTGCCTTAAATCTATCGTAAATATATACTGATTACATTTTTTCATTATAAGTCTATTCCTTCTCCATTTCAATTCAAGTTGGAATGCCACGTGTTCTTATTGATGAATTTCTTGATTGGAACTTGCATATATCACGTTTGTGCAACAAACTCAGGAAAGCAAATGATGGTCTAAGTAAACTTCGACATTATGTTCCAAATTACAAAATTATGACTATTTATTATGCCTTATTTTACTCTCACATGACGTATGGTTCTCCAGTATGGGGTATGTCTACAAAATCTATTAGGATTGTCCGTCTTCAAAAATCTGCTATTCGTATCATTGTCTTTTCTCCTTTTCTTACTCTGTCCAAACCTCTTTTTCATGCACTTAATATACTTAATTTTAAAGACCTTATTGATCTTTGTAACATATTACTTATAATCAAACTTTAAATGGTACCTCTCCTTAAGGATACGGTAACCCCCTTTAGGGTCATTTTTTTAAAAAAAATTATTTTTTTTAATTTTGATTCTTTGGCATATTTTCCTGATATTTTTAAAAAAAGAATCAAAAATATTTATTGTTAAGAGGGATAAAATGAGGAAAAATCTATTTTATCTTTTAGTGTTTGAAATAGTGTGCTCAAAGTTTAAAATTCCTTAAATATATTTAATCTGTATGATAATTAAAGAGAGTTATGCAGAACGAATAAAAAATTGCATCTCTACATATAACATAGGAAACGTTCACACTTTAATAATCTATATACAAATTTATTTTTAGTTATTATCTATGCCTTTTTAATTTATTTATTTATTTTTTCGTTTTTATCTTGTTATGTTATGTTATCCTGTTGTCTGTTTAACAATAACAAGACCCAAAGTTCTGCGAAAATACTTTACCTTTAATATTAAATAAAATATTCATGAGTTATTAATTATTCATAACGTTTAAGTGGGTGTAACATTTCTTCCTCATGATTTTTGCAGGTAAAAGCAATGATCTTTGATTTGCTTTTTCTCGAAGTAAAATTTTCAGTCGTAACGGTATATATTTTTGTCGAACACTCCCCTCCATCTTGTCGAAATTGTACGAAAACAAGTTTGTTGCGATAATTATATCTTTGGCTACAGAACTTTGCTTTTTCTAACGCAGAAAGTGAGGAAATATCGAGTTATCGATCTATCACGCTTAAAAATAGATAAATCAGTTATAAAACAGCTATTGTAACACAAAATATGCTATATTTTCGGAACCACGTGTTGTTTTGAGTAAAAAAAGCAAAGTTTTTTAGAGCTGAATAAGAGCTTCGCAATCATATTTTTTTCAACGAACAAAAATTTTACTGAGGGGAGTGTTCGACAAAATGAACTGGAAGGGTGAATTTTTTAATATAATTTTTTTTCTCCTTTTTGGATTTTTTTTATGGAAATATTTTATCATCACTCTAGAGATAATTTATTTGGCTTTCAGAATATATATATTTGTTAGGGTTAATATAGCGAGCAGAGGAGATATTTTAAATATACTGAGTAAGTGTCTCAGGGGGTTACCGTATCCTTAAGTATTCAAAATATTTTCAATCTGAAATATCAAAGGTCAACTTATGTAACAAGGGGGAAATTGCTTCTCAATAAACCTCTGGTAAGAACTTCCTCTTTTGTACTGAAATCAATTTGTTTTATGTCTATTCTTTCTTGGAATAGCTTCCAGAATATACACCAACATCATGACCTTGCCTCTGTTGACTTCAATACACTTAAACGCTTATGTAAAACACATTTTTTAAGCCTCTATTGGAATAATCACTTACCTCTGACTATTTGTTATTTATTTATTTATTTATTTATTTTTCCATTATTTTATTTTATTTTTCTGTTTTTAATTAAAAATTGGTAGCAAAAAATGCATAATTTGTAAAACGATCCTATTTATAGGTGGCCATCACATCGAATTAGTTTTTTACTATTTGATGGTCTCCTCACATTTATTGTCCTTGTAAAATGATCTACAAATATGGAAATAAATCAGCCCTTAAAATTAGCGTCGGCATTCGGCACTGCCGACGTAATTGCCGACGTAAAATACGAAGATACCGTAGTTGCGTCGGGAAAAAAAATGTCGACGTAATTTTGTTGTGAAATTTTTAAATAACAATAATTTTGGTTTTGTTTGAGCTACTCCCACTCCTTGCGACTACAAAATAATTACATTCGATTTTCAGCAAGTTAGGCCATTATCACTAACTAAAATCATTCAGGCTACAAAAATACTGTGGTGCCATGCGATTCGTAATAATAATCGAAAAAATTGTATATTGTATCAAAAAGAAGTCCGGAAGTTCTTTCTCCCACACGACACAGCAGGCAAAAAGTCAGCCCTGCCCTCGGTTTTGTTTGGAGAGATGTTCTGCGAAGACTCTAACAATTGGGTCTCCTGTACAGTTTTGCTTCATGTTAAACTGTGCCGGTGACAAGCATTTTTAAAGCATGTCACTGGCGACTTCTGCAATATACCATCTAATGATGCCCTAACCTAATGAGTTCATCTTGAAACATAAAAAGCCAGTTGGCAGTGAACTATTAACCTAACGAAGTTCACCATCCGGAAGGTATGTCAATAAGACTTGTACTCCATTCCCATTCGTCATCGTCTTAGGAGATCAATGCATCAAATTTATGAGAGGTCTAGCCCTAATAAAGGTGAATGACAAAAGTTATTGCCAGCTGAAAAATTTTACTACAAAAAAATATTGTCGACGCAATGCCAACACAAATCAGTTGAAATGTATCTCACGTCAGCAGTTTTATTGCCGACGTAAAAAATTCTAATTTTAAGGGCTGATAATTACTACTACTACTACTACTACTTCGGTACCACTTTCGGCTAAGAAAGGAAAACACAGATTTTCACGGTCAAACTCTCACAGAAGAAGCTTTGATTAAGGGGCCTTTCTGAAATTTTTTTTTGGCCCGTTAGCGGGATATCGCCGCTAAGGGGGGGAGGTTTGAAAAAAAATCCGCTAAGGATTGAGAAATTTCAAAAATTTGTTTGTGGCCTGAAAATTCTTCGTCATTCGTGAGCATAATTCCTCGTCATCAATTCCGATAACTTTTATCTACAAAACACGCCCCAGAGCCTTCCAAGATTTATCCGAATGTGTGTATTTCACGGACGGAAATCGGCTAAAAGAGGGGGGGAGGGGGTCCGAATCTTAGCAGCAATATCCCACTAACGGGCCCGAAATTTTTTTTCGAAGGCCCCTAAACAAGAACTACAAGTATATATCTGAATTAAGGCAAAGATAAATGGCATGTTTTCCCTCAAATCATAATGGCTACCTTAAAAAATGCAGGCCTGTAATTGGTTAAAAAGTATCTCGTGGTATTTGCCGGAGAGTAGTTGGGGCAGAACACGGAAGTTGTATAAATGAATCCTGTTGTTTACATTTTCAGCGGTAAGCTCTTTCGGCTTTGGCATTTGCATGGCATGAAAAAAGATGGGGGCACTAGGTGAAGTAAGTCAATTATCAGTCCATTTTTTCACACGAACGCATTCTTAGGACTTTTAATGAATTCAAATAAATCAGAAGGCATCAACCTAGACTTGATAATAGTTTATAACACCAACGATGTCCTGGTTAGAAGAAATCCACAGTAAAAGACCTTTCTTCACCAAACCCTAATTTAGGCCAAAATGTCTAAAAATGACTTAAAAAATTATCACTTAGATGAATGTCTTCCACAATATCTGGAATAAAGTTAAGGAAACATTACTCTTTACAGAAAAATACAAAACAGAAGAAAAAAGATTTAAAAAGATAACAATTAGCCAAGTTTGAAGTTTTACAAGCTATAAATCAATTTCTTAAAATCAAGGGTGATATTGTAGCAAAAAAATAATATTAAAATCCCTGCAAAATAAAGTAGTTTACTGTTTTGTCCCTTACCTCGTGGTCTGCCAAACTTTAGCTAGCTTCAAAATAGCTAAGACACCGTTGTCTCGCTTATTCCAACATTTTCGAAAAATTCCGGTTTCGAACTAGGATTCCCGGGTCGAGCAATCAAGTCCAAAGTAAACACTGGGCCGCCGTAATTTTTCTGGGAAAAACCATACCTACCAAAACATCCACTTTGGCAACTTTTTCTCCTCTTTTTTAGCGCCTAAAGAAGACTTTAACTTAAAAT
Organism: Hydractinia echinata; assembly: GCA_030067915.1. NCBI lineage: Eukaryota > Metazoa > Cnidaria > Hydrozoa > Anthoathecata > Hydractiniidae > Hydractinia > Hydractinia echinata. The sequence continues at coordinate 805,029 of JASGCC010000121.1, forward strand.
TTGAGTAGTTTATAGTTTGCGAGACGAACGGTGCAAGGCCCTGGCCGATAGAACCATGTTTCCCAGGCCCCCCATACCAATTTTCAAGTCCGTAGCTAGTAGCGGGGCGTTGGCACAAGGTTGGAAAGATGGTATACTTTCGCCAAAAATAATGTTTTTTTTAGTTTTGTGTGTTTTGTTCGACGAAATAACTCGAAATCCATAACACGCATGTATAACATATTTATATATTTAAAAAGGAGAAAAGGAGATCGTTTTAATACTTTTTAATTCAGTAAAATTAAAACAATACAAAAAAAGTTGCAATAACTTAAAAAATGATAAAAATACAAAATTTCAAAAAAAAGCCATTTTAATTTTGTCCGCGGTTTTGACCGTAGCGAAACAGCATACTGTCCTTTTAACTAGCTATGTGCAAAGCCATGGTACATTTTCTGAGACATGCCCACTGTTGTAGTTCTAACATCTACTTGGATTTTAAACCTATAGCTTGCTAAAGATAGGTACTTGTCATCTGCTTTTGCATGATGCATTACCCACACTTTTGTTTTTAGCTAGCTAGCAGGCTACAGTAACACAAATGTAAATGCTTATAAATATAACATAGGTAAGTTAAATGTTGAAAACATATCCAGCAATAGAAAACATATCACCTCTTCTTCTTCGTCGCTTTTTTTATCTTCGTTGTCCCAGTTCTGATCAGTGAGATAAGTGTCTGCTGTTCTTTTACCTTTTTTCGCAGCCATGATGAATTTTCTCGCGCTTTTGGACGGCAATGTACAAGACCCCGGGCCCTAAGTTCTCTGTTTACCTTTCCAACCCCAACTTCGATTCCAGCGCCTTTAAGTTTTCGTTTTGAGTGTCAGAGGATGTCTATCATTATCATTATTAAGTTTTGTGTCCATGCAAAAAGCGCGTGAATTCACCAAGTGTGGTTTTATGATTTTGGAACTCTCAAAGGATCCGAAAAATCAAAGTTATCAGTTAAAAGGTTCGATTAATTAATTTTTTTTATACATTTCGCACCTTTGTTTCAACAAAATATTTCGTCACATAGGTCCGGCGACAAATAAACATAAGGCAACAAACGTTGGGGACGACAAAGAAGTACTAAAGATGCAACTTTAGCGTCTTTTGACCTTATACTTCAAAAAATATGAACGCTCCTACAATATTAACCAGATACAAAAACTTTTGTTATTTTTACTTTTGCCATATTTTGGTAGCAACTACAATAATTGACAAAGTATAATAAAACAGGGCAGCTTATTCCGAACTTTACTTCCACAAGTGATTACGTTGATTGTTTCTATATTAAAGTCGCTCATTTTGAACTTGTCAAAGTTCACTTATCAATGCTCACAGCGGACTTAGGACTTCAGATCATGGTTATTTAGTTAAATCCATAGTCTGGAAACATGCTAATTTTTGCTGATACCAACACGACCGTTTCTCCTGAATTTCAGGGCGTTCGTAGGCCCCGACGTAAGTATTGACTATTTGACCCTTTTAGGCATGTTCAAAAACTGACGAAAAAAATGCTTTGTTTAATTAATTTGTTTTGTTACTTTCCAGTTTTGATTTTATAGGATTCGAGCCACATATTGTTTATAAAAGGTTACTAATATAAAAGTGTGTAAAGGAACTGTTACCAATAATACTACTTTACTTTACTTTACTTTTTAGTAATTGATTACCCTAAAACTCTCGGTTTTTTAATCTGGCATAATTATCGCATCAAACAAGAAAAGTTCGTAGGAGTAGCAAATCCAATACATACAATTATTTTTTCAAATCAATTTATTTTGCCAGTAAGAAAATGAGTAAAATTACAAGTGCTAGATTTTGATAGATACTATAATTATCATGGCAGGAGACCAATACTGTAGCAGAAGCTAATAAGAATGTAGAGGTCACCCAAAGATAAAAAAAAGGGAGGGAACTGTATTGTCTATGAAAAATAGATACTGGTGTCATTAAATTATTAAATAGACAGAAAAAAAATGGGAGGGAATCAAGTAGAAAGTTTTTCGGTACCACCAAAGTTTTGTATGCTGTAAAAAATTAAAAATAAAAAATAAAATAAAAAAAGCAAAAGAGAGGTAAAAACATCACGTCACATCATAGCACGACAAATACAGCACAAGAAACATCACAGAGCGATTATGCATAACATTAATGAAATACATATCAATAGTTACATTAAAAAAGACAAGAAGAGCCATAACTGGAAAGAAAAAATGAAGTTAGTTTAGATTTTATAGATGGGACAGAAAGTGAACTGAAAGATAGATTAGTTGCCTTTTGAAGATTATTCCAAGATGAAATTGTTTGAGATTTGATTGAGTTGAGATCATAGGATGTAGTGTTGCAATGAAAGTTGTCTAGCATTACGGCAGATTTGTTTCTTGTGTTATAACGGTGATGGATAGCATTGATAACAAAAGTTTCGGCAAGTGGTTGAGGAATGTCATTTGAGAAGATGTTTTTTAATATAGTGACATTAAGGATTTGTATTATGTCAGGGAATCTAAGTTAGGCTAGGTTGTGATAGATGGGTGCTGCAGAGACCAAAGGAGGTGAGAAGGTTAGCAAATGAACAGCTTTATTTTGAAGAATGTAATACGAGTTATGAAAGAAGAGATAGGTTGACCCCTTGCTTGACAGCAGTATATCAAGTTTGAATAAAAAAGAGAATAATAGACCTTGATAGTGACTTTTAAGGGCATGAGGTGTCTCAGTTTCGCAATAATGCAGCCGGCAGATCTTAGTTTTTTTGCTGTGGCATTGATTTGTGGTTTCCAGGATAAGGTGTTATATATAAGTAAACCAAGATATTTGATGGAAGTAGATTCAGAGATTTTTGTACCATTGACTTTGAAGTTGAAAACCCAATTAAGGCTTTTGTTTTTGGGCTTGAAGATGATATATTCGGTTTTTGAGGTGTTAAGGGATATTTTGTTCGCATTTAACCAGGAGCAGAGACGTTTAAGGTTGATATTGACATGATTAGAAAGTTGCTTGAAGCTCAAGCTCTAACATAGAGCTTGAAAGTAGCAGATTAGTCTCATCTGCAAACAAGTGAACTTTATCAAAAGGTATTGCATTGATGAGATCATTGACATAGATCAGAAACAATAGTGGCCCCAAAACCAATCCCTAAGGAACATCATGGTTGTTGAGTAGGGTTCTTGAATGATGACCATGTACATTGACATACTGGGGACGATTAGATAAATAGACTTCAAAAGTGAGTTAGCTAAGCCTCTGATACCATAATGGGCTAGTTTTTGAGTGAGAATAGAGCGGTCAACAGTGTCAAATGCTTTTTTTAAATCAACAAATATGCCGCATACAAATTTGCAATTGTCAAGGGCGTTCATAATCTCTTGTGAAATTAATAAGATAGAACGAGAGGTTGAGTGAGCTATTCTAAATCCAAATTGACGCCTATAAAGAAGTTGTCGATGATCTAAAAAAGAATATAGTCTTGCATAAATAATTTTTTCATAAACTTTGTCGATGTTTGAGAGTAGGGAAATAGGTCGAAAATTGGAATGATCTAATGTGGAACCTTTGTTTTTATAAACAGGAATAACTTCAGCAACTTTTAGGTTTTTTGGAAAAACTCCTGTAGTAAAGGACAGATTAATAAGCTCACAAAGTATTACAGATAATTTATCTCTAATTAAGTTAATAATTTGGCATGGTATACTGAAAGGACCACTGGATTTCTTTGAATTAAGCGAGTTCAGGCAAGTTAGCACTTCATCGAGGGTAACAGTAGTTAGAAGGATGGAATTAGGATTAGGGTTTATAAAAAGTTTTTAAAAATTCCTGGTGTTTTAGGAATTTTATTTCTAATTTCATCTGCGATACTAGTGTAATATGAGTTAAAGGAGTTAGCAATGGTTATAGGGTTAGATGTAATGTTATTATTAACAATAAGAGAATTTATACGACCATCACCCTTTTTACGCCTAGATATTATACTGTTAATTCCTTCCCAATCCGAGTTGGCAATACCACGCTAAAGCTATTACAATTTTGTGGCCTTGTTCACACGAATAGAGATAACGACGTTAACAGCTTCAAAAGAGTTATCGGTGTTAAGATGTTATAAGCGTTAAGGTGTTAAATATATAAAAAGTTTTTGTATCTCAAACCTGGTGTTAACGTTTTTCACGCCTATCATTTATACTATATATCTTGTTCATGTCTTTAACGCACGTAGCCCCTTAATTAACGCCGTTGATGCGTTAACTCATAGTGCAAACATGTCTTTGGGTTGAGGTGCCTGTGGTCTCTTTGACTGAGCATAATTTTTGCTTGGCATGTTAAGACGGACCTTTTTACCATTATCGTTGAAAAAAGACACCTTCGTACAAATATGACGTCATTAAAATCTTTTTTTTTTCTTTTACGAAATCATTTTTTTCCTATTCAGTGAATTAGTCTACCAAGAATTAAAGCCTTATCGTCAATAATGCTTATAAAAATCAAATTTATTGTAAAATTGTGAAAATGGCCTATTTTACGCATATGTGACGTCATTTCTGGTCCCCATGACATCATCCAATTAATTTTTGTCCTAGAATAAGTTTGTATTAACGATTTCTATAAGTATGCTAAATTTTAGAATCTAAGCAGAAGCAGTTCCGGATTTATAGCTCGCGGACACTTTATGTACCCGGTGCAAAAAAGGTCCCGTGTTAATAGGGTCTTAACCCTATAGCATTATTGCCGGTAAATGTCAGTTAATTGCGAATGTTCAAGCTTATTTTGGTCGAGATTTTACAACTTTTCTAAAATTTATGCTGGATAAAAAGATTGTTTTAAATGACATGATTGTGACTAAAAAAAAAAACAAATTTGTTATATACGACTTTTCATATTTTTAACTCACAAGATGAACTTAAATTTAAGCTTTTACCTATCTTTCATAATAGTTGAGCAATTTAACATATATAAGGCGAATGTTATAACACCACAATTATAATAATAATCGATCAGAATACGTATAACTTGTATTATTTGATGTAGTATTTCCCTTTAAAGTGATGGTGCTCCAACTGTGGGGATGTTTTTTTCTCAGTTTGCGACAGTAGATCTATGTACTCCATTGTCTAACGTTTAATAAATAACTCTTATAAGTCTTTTTTGAATATTCATAAACTTTCAAAATTTGCAACTAATATAGCTGTAAGTAGATATATGCCTATATATGCTACCATAGAGATTGTATTGTGCAGGAAGCAATTTCTTTCCTGCGGTACTACTGAATAAAAAAAAGAAAAAGAAAAAAAATGTATTATAAAAGAGTATATACATTAGCAATATATCACCATGGTGACGGAACTTGATGCAAATAAGACTTAAAAAGGGTTGGTTTTCACAGATGCAAACAGAGAAGGCGAGTGCAATATAAAGATGAAAGGCATATTGATTTTGGCATTTATCGCTCTTTATGCAGTTGGTTATGGAGAGGGGAAGAAAAAAAAGGTATTCATAGATTTACCTATTTTTTTATCTACGCAAATTCCAAAACTTGACAATAAACATGTATGATTTTTAGTGTTTTGCAGAATACACGGCTTGCATAACAGAAGACTTGAGTAAAAAGTCAGCCTCGGGATCAGTTTTCGACCCACAATGGCAACCGAGTTGGAAATCAGGTTTTCATCAAAGATGGCGACGAACCACCGAGAAATTTCGATGCGTGCAAACGTTATTAGCCTGCTTGAACCTTAATTCTTTAATGTATAGTCATAAAAATATTTATGTTATCTCACGTTTCTTGACTTATTTTAATCACGCTATCATTATTATTTCGCACAATGTAAACGCGCACACTGGGTATTATAGGCATTAAATATCCTGGTGTTGGAGCGATTAAAACTTCTTCGACCCCCAATTTACAACAGGTATTTCATTGTCTCTGACGTTTAAACCTAAGTACTAATTAACACACTAGCATACTAATTCACACACTAACATACTAATTCACACACTAACATACTAATTCACACACTAGCATACTAATTCACACACTAACATACTAATTCACACACTAACATACTAATTCACACACTAACATACTAATTCAACACACTAACATACTAATTCACACACTAACATACTAATTCACACACTAACATACTAATTCACACACTAGCATACTAATCAACTAACATACTAATTCACACACTAACATACTAATTCACACACTAACATACTAATTCACACACTAGCATACTAATTCACACACTAACATACTAATTCACCACATAACATACTAATTCACAGCACTAACATACTAATTCACACACTAACATACTAATTCACACACTAACATACTAATTCACACACTAACATTACTAATTCACACACTAACATACTAATTCACACACTAGCATACTAATTCACACACTAACATACTAATTTCACACACTAGCATACTAATTCACACACTAACATACTAATTCACACACTAACATACTAATTCACACACTAACATACTAATTCACACACTAACATACTAATTCACACACTACATACTAATTCACACACTAAAATACTAATTCACACACTAGCATACTAATTCACACACTAACATACTAATTCACACACTAGCATACTAATTCACACACTAACATACTAATTCACACACTAACATACTAATTCACACACTAACATACTAATTCACACACTAACATACTAATTCACACACTACATACTAATTCACACACTAACATACTAATTCACACACTAACATTACTAATTCACACACTAACATACTAATTCACACACTAACATACTAATTCACACACTAACATACTAATTCACACACTAGCATACTAATTCACACACTAACATACTAATTCAACACTAAATACTAATTCACACACTAACATACTAATTCACACACTACACACTAATTCACACACTAACATACTATTCACCACCTAACATACTAATTCACACCTAACATACTAATTCACACACTAGCCATACTAATTCACACACTAACATACTAATTCACACACTAACATACTAATCACACACTAACATACTAATTCACACACTAGCATACTAATTCACACACTAACATACTAATTCACTTCAATAAATTGCTCTGGTGTGTCAAAGTAAACTTAAGTTTAGGAGAATATATTGTTTTACATATATTATCCTTCAAAAAAAGTAAAGAAACTTAAAAGTTTACAAAAAAAAACGTTTCGAATTTTATTTCTTAAGTAAATATAAACAAATTTCTTACAAGAATTGTTTTATATGTCCGATTGTTGGTCATGTACGCTGTAAAGACGTCAGCTGTTGGGAAGTATAAATTTAGGACTTTTAAATGAAGTCTACTACGAAGAGAGGCCGTCTATAAAGTGTCGGCTGCATAGATGTTTTTATGAGAGTTTGTCCGTCATTTTACCCGTTTATGAGAACAGTAGAGCAGAGAACTGTCCGCTAAAAATGATGTCCACTTTTAACTGGTTGCTAGTGTGAATGTAGCCTACAAAGCTTACATTTGTTCTTAAAAGTTTCAAAACAATGGGTAGCATTCATGGATTTTTTCACAATTGAGGATTAGATAAAGCATTCCGCAAATTTCATACTGTGACAGGCATATTTTGGAGGCATTATTCGAGAGACACGAATTGTTTCAAGATTTATATTACAAAGTGTTTATCAATAACGTTACTTAATCGAGAGGGGTTTTTTAACTATTTTTTACGTTTTAATAATAGCGTAACATACAGAAACAATTTCAACTGCAATGGCTTTAAAAAGCATGTGTAGCCTCAGTTGAATTTCAGTGGACAAAAGAACAAACAAGTTTTGTAGCAAAAATTTCATTCAACATTTAATGAAATTCATACAACATGCAACATTTAATGTCATTAGTTCAACTCAGTCGGGTGTATGGTGAAATCCAACATCATCGCAAGTGTTCATACACGAAAATAATAATCGCGTACACTGATTTTCCAACGGAATTCTTTGATATTTTTGAACTCGTTGCTGGGTAAAACATCTTACTAAGGATGAAGTTGAGCAAATGAAAGAACAAACCAAATTCCTTATTAGTAATTTGTTCAGAAATTGAAATGAATAGATTTCGAACAGAGCTGAAAAGAAATTGTTTGCTGTATTCTGAGGGCTTTTGTTAGGTGCTAACAAAACCATCATGGATTTAAAAAAGTAATTGCAGTGTCGAAAAAGCCACATACCCAGGCCTTCCAAAGCTAGTTGTCACAGGTACTTGAAGGATTTGTGTGACTTAGGGTTTACTCAAATAAATTGCAAGAATTTTTTTGTAAAGGTGTTAATGAGCTGCATTTCCAAGATTATACTGGGTGGCGATGTGATGACAATTTAGGTCAAATTTTGAAAGAGTGTAACATGAATCAATGTGTAACTGAGGAGACTGGTCAGACATCCTTGTGGGTTCTTACGGAGCATGAGATTACGTTAAAACAAGTACGAAAGTCGTTGGTTCGGATCGATTCAAATAACAACGTTGTTCGAAACAGCATGGTCATAATCGAAGAAAGTATTATGGGTCGTAGCCAAATTTTCTGGCATTTTGATGACCATCACTGACTGATACGTTGGGGTTTAGTCATTTACCGGCGCATAGATGGGTGCTCCAGGCGTATCATTTCCAGAGTACAATAACAATTTATCTGAAACGGTATTATTTTTAATCTTACAAGCAATGAAAAATGATAAGAAATTGTGCCTATGGCGAATTCGTTGGTGACAAATTGTCTTTTATACAGCTTAAATACGACACAATGTGTTTCAAAGACACTTTGTTACACCAAACTTTAAATGTGAATGACAACACAAATTAAACTAGAGGAACACTACTGTTGTGAGACAGAATTTTGGATCATAAATTTAAAATTAATATTAGTCTAGAACAATTCAAAAGAGTTGTAAGGAGCCTCATGCTTGAAACTGACAATCACACGTCAACTTTTTAAAACCTTATGTTTTAGTTTCATTTTATATTTTACGTTTTTAATAAAATATATAAACTGTTAATAGTAATAGTTACTACAAACGGGGCTTGATTATAAGACAATCTGCGTCTTCTACTTGCTCCAGCCAATCTAGATCATGGCGCTAAAAATGTTTACTCTCAAAAATTCGGGTAAAGGCCCATGACTTTATATGCGGAGGACTAGGGTAGTATGCACAGCAATGGTGAACAACGCAGAAAAGGTCAAGGAAGTTATATTGTTGACCCTTTCAATAAGAAACCAAGAAATAGAACACGTATGACAAGACGTATGTTTTTGTGTATTGCACATGTTCTTCTATGTATTTTTACGGCCAAGATAATTCTGGTTTACTTGAAATCGATAACACTACAGAGATACATGAAAATCACACAGTGCGTAATGGGTATAAACTTGTCTCCATACCAGGTGTGGCTTAGAGAAGTAGATACACTAGCATCTTGACATGGTTAAATAATAGGATGTCATGTTAACTTGGCTGACAAGACGACCTGGCAGGCTCGCATCTTGCTTTTTCTTGGCACAATGTGCGATTTTACACAAAAAATCGTGAAACAGAAGCAGGACGTAGTTTCGATTATTGAATGTTGGGTAAATTCGTTGAATGTTGAATGCTTATTGAATGTAGAATAAATTTCATTGAATGTTGGATAAATTTCATTGTATGATGAATTAATTTCCTTGATGGTTGAATGGATTTCATTAAATGTTGAATGTCCAATTGAATTGAATTTTGCTACAAACGGCGTGCATTACATGACCTACGCAAACAGAAATAAATTTACATTAAAAAGATAGCAACAAGGATGTAAATTAGTTGTCATTTTATTTCATAAAATCTCAATTGATGTAATACTGAATTTAAAAAAAAAATCGATCGGCTCCATTGCATTAAGCTAGTGAAATACAGATCTATTTCTCAGTTTACAGAGTCCTGGTCCCACCTAACTTTCCGTACTTGGCATTAAAACGTGGACTTAGGACTTCGGATCTTAGGTTATTTGGTAAATACGAAATTCTTAAAATGTGCTAATTGTTACTGACGTCAGCAAGGCCATTAATCACGAATTTCGGGAATTATTTCGGTATGCGGGCGTGCTAAAGAATGTGACTAGCAACTTTTCAACGCTCTCTTCCTGGCCTACTTGTGTGCAAAAGTAGCGACTTTGCAGCCTGCCGGCTGCAGAGCATTGACTGTTTGACTGTTTTGTCCATATTTGATAGTCTCAATATTTTGTCCACGATTGTAGTCTTTTAAAAGCCACAAGTTATGTAAGAATTACAGTAACGATGTTTTAAACCAATCATTAAAATTATTCATTATTACAATTACAAATTCTGGAAATGTTAAAATTTATTACCCACCCTGGAAAGAACTAACACAGAATATAAGTTAACTCCATAATCCGCTTTTATATACCGTTAGTTGCTAACGGATCTTATCTGGGCGGAGTCCACCACTAATTACTTTGAGATATATCAAATGATAGTTTATAATGTTTCTCTCATAGACAGCACAGCAAGATTAAAAAACTTAATTAGAAGATGAAAAGTTATATACACTTGTGATGCAAAACTCATATTGTCACGTAATAACAACATTTTTTATATGAAGGCAAGTTACATGACTTGATACCAATGAACAATAAGCAGATGTTGCACGCCCATTCGTTGCATAATAAGATTTAACCAATCGAGGTGGGTAATATTATACGAGGCAGAGCAGAGTGAAACATTGTCTTACTATAGAGATATATATTTGTTTTTTGATTAGCTGTTTCTACTCTCCGATGGAGGATTCGGAGTATCTTATGTGGAGAAAGGATGTTGTGTGGTTAAAGGGATGACCTAAGAAACAAGTGCTCATCAGACGCACAGGCTTTTTTTCTTATACCTCTTTCTGCTCAAGTAGTGGAATTGATCCATGATAGAATCAACCTACCCGACCTGGCGTTAGAGGTCGGTCATTATGACGGGACTGTTTATAACAAATGAGTTACCTTTATATAATTCTTTATTATATCTCCATGTTTTACCATGGAGATATAATAGTTTCGATTAATTTGGTATTTAACGATAAAATGGTATGCGGATACCAATGTTATTATTATGACAAACTGATATTTGAATTAAATCTAACGTGAAAAAAAAAAAAGTGTTTGTAGATGTTTGCAACCTTCCCGCCTCAATCGTTTTAGAATATTTTATCCAATCAGGTATGCCAATTAAGTTAAAAACAAAAGAATTTAATGCTTGAATGATTTAATCTCTTGAAATTGATCAGAAATAAAAAAAATTATAAATTTTGTTCCATTAAATAAAGGGGGGTGGAATCACGAATTACTTGATAGACAAAGCCTTGTTTTCAGGAAATATAATAATAATAATAATAATGAGATATTGCATGTCCATTCGCTGAATTTAAGAGGTTAAGCGATATTTCACCAGAAGCAATCTGATATTCAACAACAATTGCCATGCAATATCTGATTTATGATATTTGATTAAATATCTACTAAGGTATTACAATTGAAGCTAACATTTTTGTCAACTTATAATCCTTGAGAATCATAGTTTCCAAAATTCTTTCTTCTGCACGTTATTTGTGAAGTGAAGTAAAGAGGTCGTTTACACGTACCCAAAGTAAACTTACACTTTCGTGTGAATTTAAACCAGTGCAAAGTTTTTGTTTGTTTACACATAAGGTGCCCGCTGGTGTAACATGATAATGGCGTGAAATCATTTGCCAGAATGTGGCTTCTTTTACTTTTTACCTTTTTTCTTGCATAACTTGTGATTTTTGTATTTTTTTCTAATATTATACAAAAAATTAATTTATATGCTCTATTTTCTACACATTTTAGGTCAATTTTGAGTGAATTTTTTTTGTGTTTACATAGTAGAATCACTTCGTGTGTTGTGTAAACAAACGTGTAAACGACCCTTAAAAAAGCTTTAAATTGTTTACATTATACCCCAGAAGTGAAATACACGTTGACTTGAATTTCTCTTTCGGTCTCTGACAGAATGAAACTTCCCTGCGGATGTAAAACCGCGACGTTAAATAGACCGAAGTGAATCTCGTGTAAAGTGAGTACCGCAGTCACCGTCACCATATGGTCGGGGTAAAATTTGGCTTTTACCTTAAATTTTACTTCACTTCCAGAGAAGTGAATTCTCGTGTGAAAACACGGTAAGAATTCTACTTAGGTTTAAGATTTCACTTCACTGAAGGTGAAATGAAAATCTAATGTCTACCCCACCTAACTTAGCCAGAATTTCCAGAAAAGCATAAACATTTTTTAAAAGATATTTAGATTCCTTTATATTTATATTTATTTAGATTCCTTTACGCTCCAAAGTTCTTTTCAGAAAGGCTTTACCGCGAATGACCATAGCAAAGTGTGCCTTTCTCATTAGTGTTGAACCCATGATATCTGATGACGATATCTTTTTCGCCGTCTTGGTTCAATACAATGATGCAATCGAAAATTGAGACAGACAACCACGCTATATTGAAGCAGTTTAATCCGTAGACATTAATAAATAAGCGCTTTTTATGTAAACGGATTATGACGCAAAACTGACACAAGCTAGTATAAGATATTTCTTTTACTTATATCATAATTACTTTAATACTATATAATATTGTTTATAGCACATTGTAATGCTATTATCTCTATGATGCTATATAGTAAAATATCTACTATGACCGATGCTTCCAAACTCGATCCCAGGTCATGTATGTTGCTGGATCTGTTGATGAATTCATCATCACACAAATATTGGCACAATGAATAGAAAATAAAAATGGAAATGTAAAGAACGCTATGGTGGCCTAAGAGTATTGAACTTTTGGCACAGCATGTAATGTTCTCAATGATAATAAATTTTATGATAAAAATCTGGCATTAAGACAATTGATTGAGAAATTGGATTAAACATATCTTTTAAAGATACTTCGCGTTCAATGATGGATGGGAATACCATTAAAAAAATAGACATGTGGCTTTTCCAACTTTATTTTATGCAGTGATTTTTATTCAATAATTTGGAACAATACACGAAAGGCGAATGATAAAAATTGGTAACACAATCAGAATTTTTTTCAAATCCTATTTAGCAACTCACTGCTTTGAGAAATCCTTGAAATTGGATTTGGAAGATTTATAACGAAAAGTTAGTTGCAAATAAAAATATTTAAAAGTATTAAAAAGAGTTAGCAAATAGTGAAATTGAACACTAATCTGTAAAGGAAAATAAAAGAGCAAAAACCCTCGTTATGTAAAAAATATATTCGCCATTTATGGCAGTTCGTTTTCGTACACCTGAACATCACTTTTATGATCTTAAATGCTGACCTGATTAATTACTTAAAAACATGATTTGAAAAAAAAACTAATGCGAACCAAATTGCTGGCTTTTTAATTTTAGGTGCAAATATCTCTCTTTTCTTTTATCACTAAGGAATGGGAAAATTAATGATATTCAAGCAACATAATATATTAAAATACATTCTTGTTTTTATAAGAATATCTAAATTTAAACCAGGCTGGTTATTAATCTTATTTCTCTATTGTTCTAAACAATAGACCTGTTGTTTTTTAACCTGAAATCCCAGCCTAAATATTTTTATAAAGCATATATACCCACACATCAATATAATATAAATTTAATTGACTTTCATGGAAACGAAATGTTAACCATGACGAATCTGTTCAAAGATTTTTATCCATCAAACTTGACAAATAATTGCCATAATTGGATTTTTAAATGATACGCCTAGTAAATCAACTTTCTAACAACAAAATAAACACAACCTTGCTAGAACTGTAAAGAGCAAGTCACCTTTTTTAAATAATTTATAAACTTTGGGTTAGTGTTTTACTTTCTAATTATCTGTAGTACTGGCGCCCTTTTAACGCCCTGGATACGGTATTAACGCCCACTTCCAATAAGCATTAGACACGTGTATTAAATAAATTAAGTGAGCGTCTTTCTTTAATTATACACACCCATTTTACAACCACGTAAATTAATGTAGCATTAGATAAATACTTACATATAATAAACTAATTGAGAAAATTTTTAGTTTACATGAAGGTAATAAGGGCAACTAACTTTTTTTAATTTCTTTATATCCTCACTAATGGGTCGTTCTATTTGTAAAAAAACGTTTGGTTAAAACAATTTTAATTATTGAAATGTTAACTTGTTTTGCCAATGTACAAAATTATTACTAGCACTGCTTATTAACGTGTAACTTAGTTTATCATCCACTCATAAGCAAATTCCTCCGTCAAATATCTTTACATATTCGATATCGAAAATCAGAATTATTTTAACACTTCTCCGCTTTTTCATTCGAGAAAGCACTTTATTGTTTTGAATATCTCATAAGAGGAGAACGGCGGGAAAAAAAGAATGCTATAAAACAATTTTTGTGTTATAAATTTAATATAAAATTTGTTTAAGCATAATTCGTCGTAGTATTCTACCTTAATGATAAAACAGATATTCCACTCGGTGAAATTCCACCTCATCCTATATCTGTTTAATATGAAATGGTTGAATATGTCTGTAATAGTGAAATCGAAAAATGTTTTGCATAACGAACAAATCTATCAGATTTTTACGTCTTTGACAGTATTTGACATTTCCAATATTTATGTGCAGAATGTCACTTAAAAAATCTCAGACGTTAATTTAAAAAGGGAAATAATTAGACTAAATTAATTTCTAATAGAAACGAATCAAAAGATAAAGATGATTATATCTGCCGACATCTGTTATTCGCTTTGGTGAATGTTTTTAACAAGCTCTGCTTAAGAACTAAATATAAACATCAAAGCATTGACCTCAGATACTGAAGCATGGCTTAAAGACTGTACAGGTAGACTTTCGTTCGTACTTTTTGTATAAAAACACTAGCTTTATACGCACCCAAAGTACTACTTAAGACCTGCTTGTCAGTTGGAAATAATATTTCAGTTGTAAATAGGTTCTAAAAAACTTACCATCCCTAATCAAAACGATGCAAAATGTATCCGAGTTGGGAAGCTGGTTGAATTGTGACAGGGTGGGAATATTTACAATGCAAACTGTATCGGGGTGGAAATCACTATGAATTGTGAAAGGGCGTGACATCAACCTAGGAGTATAGACCCTGTTAGGGTCAACATGATGTATATTGCATTGATGTATGAGTCGGTACTACTCGAATTGGGACAGGTTGAAGATCGATACTTAATTAGAAAAACGTGAAAAGAAATATCATAACTCTATTGCAGATTGCAAATCATAATTGTTGCTGGACGGACAGAAGTGAAAAGGAAACTTGTAACTCTGTGATTTCAAACCAAATGCTTTAACCACAACGCCATTCTTAAAACAAATTAATTGCGCACAAGAAAGAATATTTTTTTCTTGTCAGGTTATATGAAGATGTAACTATATTGAGGAATTACACAACCCAGGGGTGTAGTCTATAAGGGGGAGGCGAACAAGGTACACTTTAGACTCAATATGGTTGCTTCATACACAATTTAGTGGTTATTTCATATTGTAGTGTTATAATGGTTTAAAAATTTATATTCGCTTTTTACAGCGTTTTCTAAGATTTAAAAGGTTTACTTCTTTTTGCGTCGGTCTTATTATTCCACATCTCAATTGCTGCTTTATATAGCTACTACATGAATCGTACATTTATTATTCTGGTTTTCATCTTGGATTATAGATCTTTTTAATTAACATTTTAAATACCCTATTATATATCCCTATCATATGGAATAAATTGGTGTAGCGTCTCTTTTATACACTTACTGGCTATTCGTATCATTCTAAATCCCGAAACTTAAAAGTAGTTCACAGTTTTTTGAAAAAGTTTAAAAGCAATTACTTTCCGGTTACATAAATTTTTTGCCCATTAAATTAGTCAATTTAAATTGATTGCAAATCACAACCAAATAAATTTAACCACATTTGTAATTCTAGTATAGAAAAAATAACTCAAACGTTTATTTGTTTTGTGTCACAAAGAGTATTGACTTATTTTTCATTTTTAGAAAGGCCTAAAATTTTACATGAAATATGTCCAAGAAAATACTTTTTCATGCAAGCACATTATATATGGCTGGTAGAAAGTGGACTAATTCAATATATTGTTTCGAGATGGACTCTTATTAAAGGACGATGTTAATAAGAGGTCTTGCGCTATCACAATAAAACTACTGCAAATAACCCGTCGTTTAGGATTTTCCCCACTTGCTTAGACAACAAGATGGCGTACAACAATCCCGTGTTTAGTGAGGGCAGCATTTCAGACGGCGACATTCAAGGTGAAGATGAAAACATACTGCAATTGGCTGAATCTGTTGACCGTCTAAGGACAATAGAGGAAACAAGAAATTTGGATTTAAAAAAATTGAATTCCAGCAAACGTGCTGCAACTAACGCTTTTTCAAGATGGAGAAATGGGCCGGCTTCAATCACAGATCGTGATCATATCAATGATGTCAAGATTGGAAGTTTAAAAGGTATTTAGAAGTTAATACAATGAATTTATTTAAAATTGCTTCTCAGCATTTTATTTGGGTGCACAAATAAATAGCTTGCGTAAGTGTAGGTAGCGACAATATGAAAATATATTATAGCGTTTGCGCGTCATTGGACGAGTGTTTTTACTACAAAGAACGTGTGATTAAAATTATTGTTTTCAGTGGAAATTCCTTTGCTGTAAAATAGGGTTAATAATATAGCCTAAATATGCTAACGCTGATTCGAGAGTTTTTTAACATTTTTTTTTTTAATTTTCACACTATTCGCTGACCTAAAATACCTGATTTTCTTTCTAAACATTAAAGTAATACAATATAAAAAAAGATGATAATAACGTCGAAAGTTAATAACTGGTGCATTATAACAGACTAGTCGTAAGCCCGTGGAAAGGTTCACGAGAATTCGCTCGTTGCTACCATTTTTGCTCACAGACAGACAACATTATAATATAGACTAGTCGTTAACCCGTGGAAAATGCACGGGAATTCGCCCGTTGCGGCAAATTCGATAAAAATATAACGCGTTTCTTATTTGTAGCTTTAAGATGTTGTGCGTGGACCTGGTTTTTGTCGACAGACTATTATTCTAGAGATTGAAGATCGTGTAAAAGGCGTCGGAATAAGCTTATTTTATGCAGTAATTAACACTATTCTGATCGAAACCAAGGGGATGGGGACGTAGTCTACTATCAGCTATTACAGCTGATAAACCGCTGTTGTTAAAAACCCAGCGGTAAATTTTCTATCGCATCAAGGTGGATAGAAATATATCGCATTTGCTATTTCGTGTGTCTGTAGCCAGATTTTTTCTCGCGAACACACACAGGCATAATACGGATGTGAATATAGGAGATTACAAAAAGAAAAAAGAAAGCATCTGATTCATAAACTATTAAAAGCTTACCAATAACATTGAATAAATAAACTATGTCGCATTGTTGACAAGTTGCTTCGTGCAAACACATATGATTTATCGGTGCAGAAAAGTTTGACGTTTACCATTCTTTATGTATCGGTAGTTCTACTCCTTCCCTCTTTAAATCAGGAAAGTCACTCTTCCCGTATTAAATAAGGAGTTACAAATGAATTTTGATGCTACCTAGTGTGGACAGACCTTTCCATCTTTAAACAATGTTTAAACCACTGCTAGTCACCTAAGTCTAATGAAACAACTTTAAACGTAGTGCTAAAACACTTGTGTGAGGTTTATAATGATTGATTTAGATACCATAGGAAGAAAAATTTCGAAGAATAAAAATACGGAATTTTTAAAACTGGAATGGAAAAATACAGATGAAGAAGACAAGAATAGTACAGCCAACAATTTGTTGATAAGTTACTTCGCATTTCTTGGAATGAGTAGCGACCGTCAGAAGGCTGACTTTCTTTTTATTGACAACATATTAAAATACGCAGGTAAACATTTACAATCCTATATCTAAAGTGATTTGATTGCATAATGTGTGAGTAGCAAGATAAATAGTGAGGATGTTAAGTTATTAGATTTGACAGTGCTGAAGAGAGCAGTAAGCTTGCAATAAGGGAATAGATTCAATAATGGTTCCAGTTTGCGTAAGCAAGCTACTAAGTTGAACAGCGAGTCGAGAATGAAGTTACTAAATTGAATAGTGAGGTTACAGAGTGTGAGTTGCTAAAGAGAGGAGAGGCGCTACATTGAGTAAGTTGATAGATTAGACTGTGACTGGAGAATGTGTAAATTGCTAAAATGGTGAGGTAACCATACGTTAACTACTTTGTAATAACATAAAAATACTGTAATAATAGTATTACCAGCTCTGCTAAAGAAATCAGTTAGCATTGAAAATGTCTTGCTAGTTACTGGTACGTATACATAAGTATATCTAGGATATATAGATTGAGTGAGGTACAACATCTTACTGGCGGGCAGAATTGTAGGCTTACAAAATAGGGTATAGGACCAAGGCTGAAGAAGCTATATGTAGCAACATAGACTAGTGGGCTAGATTTTTTTTCTCCTTCGTGAAATCTGTCTCTGCCATTTAGATGTAAACGCTAAAGATGAGTACGGACAAACATTAATGCATGAAGTAGCCAGAGAATGGAGTACTGACTTTGCTAAATTTCTGAAGATCAAAGGTATAGACATCGACGTAGCAGATAAATGGGGAAGAACTCCGTTGTTTGTTGCTACAGCACATAATTATGTCGATATGGTCGAGTGGCTGGTTCTAAACGGAGGTATTTCTTTAACTTCTGAGCTTTAACAACAAAACGTAAATAAAAAGAGCGATATGTTTGTGCATTTTATTTTTCAGCAAACATTTATCACCGGACGATGAAAGGAGAACAACAAAACGTGATTCATTATGCTGCAAAATACGATGCTGTCGATGTTTTCATACTGCTGGTAAAATTAGGTGCAAATCCTCTGGAGAGGGACTGCAAGGAAAGAACTCCACTTTTTGTGGCTGCTGAATCAGGTACGTTTAATACAAATAACAAAACATAAATGTGGTGATTAATGTGAGATTGGAACTGACTTTGCCAAACCTGACTTCAAGTTAACACGAAGGAATACAAAAGCACGAATTATTTTATCTTTCCATTCTCTTTATTATTTAAAATTCATATAAACAAATGATATAATGTGTTTCCAAAGATAGTTAAGAATCTTTGCGAATTGTTATATATAAAGATCGATATTTGTCGAAGATGGATTTTTAATCTTTTTTTTTAGGTCAGAAACACATATGCTCGTATATGTTGGACCTTGGGTTGCCGGTAGCCTCCTATGACGAGAATGCAGTGTCCATTATCGAACACATCATCGCACAAATGCCGACGAGCATAGCATACGCAGCACTTAATCAGTTTATATCTACTAATAAAATTAATGGCAAGAAGAAATATTACTTAAGTTGCTTTGGCAAGAGACGTTTCGTTTTACTAGAAAGAACAAAGAAGCGATACAGAAAGCCTGCTGATAATCATACGGCATTAGAAGTAAATTGTTTTCTTTTCATCTTAGGGACTGTTCATATGGGGAATATTTCCTCGGAAACCGGGTAAATGTTTCAGCATGATATCAAGTCGAGATCTCGGGTTGTTAACAAACTCTTAACAAAATTTAGTTGCGTTCATATGAGAAAAAACATTTACCCGCCTACCGAGATCTCGGGAGCGCATGATCGAGATCTCGGTAAGCGGGTAATGCATTTTCCCATATGAACAGCAGTTTCCTCGGTAGGCGAGATAAATTTATGTCGATTCGGCATAATTTTCAAAAATAAACAATAGATTCTTATCACAATAAACAATAGAAACTTATCACATGGTATTTTCTCCCCGAGGAAAAGTTTTCTCGCCCGTGCCATATGAACAGAAAGTAAAAATTTTATCATGCTGAATTAATTCCCCACAAACCGAG